>OY755245.1:39007926-39155426 GCA_963576725.1 Azorinus chamasolen
ATAATGTGTTGTCTAAAAAGATAAAAATTAACCTTATCTGGAATATTATCTACAAAACAGCTGTTTCAGTTTATTATATTACGACTGAAAAATTGTAGAAGAAGAATTGTAGAAAGTTTATTTGGTACAAACAATTAAAATGATCAGAATCAATTAAAGTAATGATCCTACTTGATTCACAGTGACTCCATTGCATAGTAAACATTATCTGTAATCATATGCAAGGGCATACACAATTAATAAATCAGCCATGTACCACCTTTCATTAGACTCAATCTAGTGCAAAGTGCATATCAAACATTCTCTTTATCCTTCATCCGCTATTCGCAACACGACACGCATTTACAAAGAGCCTGGATCCAGACAAGAGCCGAGTGACTAGACGTCTCAACAGAATCCAAGCTGTTTGACACCCGGTCAATAGTTTTTCGAAAAGCTTGATCGATTCGGAAGTAGTCCGGACTGCATCAGATCCAAATTCAGGGATAAGGATTAATACATCAGCAATGTACCAACTTTCATTGGACTCGATTAAATGTAAAGCCCATATCAAATGACCTATATACACAGTAAAACTCCACTAAACCGGGCGCTTAATTTAGAATACATATCGGTCTTGGAGACAAATGACAGCTTAATGCAGGATGAAAGTAATGCAGAAAGCTCCTGTGGGAGCTTTCTGCATGTCTTTCACCCTGTATTAAGCAGCCACCTGTTAAAAGTATCTAAATACCTATCTACTAGAATTCCGGTTTAGAGGGGTTTTACTGTATTTTTTAATGTTGTATAGTTAAGGAAAGGAAGCGAACGCATAGAGAAAAACAACCCTGGATAACATGTGATAACCCTTTCCTCCATGAATATTCATGTTAGGAATAATGATATCATGAATATCAATGAGAGTAGTTTTTATAAAAGCACATCAACACAGGAAAGTTTGGCTATGGCAGAAACTATAGCATCATATAAATATTATATCATAAGCAAATAGAGAAGACTCTGATCAGACAGCTCCTACAAGAGCCGTCTGAGCTGATCTAGTCTACTCTGTTTGCAAAGACACCTTTATGGAGTAAAGGGATACTTCTTTACACATGTATACTAATATAAATGTTGTGATGGTTGTACATAAGGCATGAAAGACTTTCTGCATGACTTTCACCCTGCATTAAGCAGTCACCTGCCTTAAATTATATAAATTATTCCCTACTAAAATTCCGGTTTAGAGAGGTCTTACTGTACTACTGTATTTACTAAATATTGTATGTACCAAATATCTGTATGTTTATCTGTACTATTATTCATAAGTTTTGTGCCTTGGCCATTTTTCATTATTTTTAAATGACCAAAGGCGTTATATTATGCCGAATTGCCAATAAACTGTAACTATAGTTTATATCTGATACAACCATCTGCACTTCAAAACAGATGTTCATGGCACTAGGTTTGGTTGTTATATAACATGTACAGATTCGATTTTTGCAATGTGCATCAGTGATATGTATCTTCATTTTTTGTTTGTTTGAAAATAGCACAAAGACATTAAAAAATAATATATGTATTGCTGAGAACTACACTTGCTCCATTAACATACTTACCTGGATGCAATCATTTGAATAGTCAAGAAACGTAATAAGTACTTAAAGGGGAAGTCCCTACATTCGACGCGTTTCAAAAATACCTAAAGTATACAAAACTCATTTGTTTATATGCTGAAAAGTAGTACATGTATATCGCAAGAAAGCCTATCTAATAAACATTGAAAGTGACAAAACATCAATGTGTTTGATATCGACGATCCCGATTTTAATCCCCGATGTTTCAGTTTTATTCGGGTCGGGTTTTAGTTTCGTATCGGTTCGCGCTATTCGCGTCTCTCCGACCACTTCCGAGAAAAGCTGTTACGTAAACAATGGAGGAATCGGGTGATAATCGGCAAAACGCAGAAAAGTTAAACGGAAAAGGCCGATAATACTTTGTTGTAGAACAAAAAATATAAGTATTGGTGAAATTGAGTTTGTTTTGTTTTTTGTATCACGAGGCATTTTCGATATAAGTTCAAATTGACAATCTTAATAATAATAATTGAGCATAACAAATACCAAGTTTTATTATATTATTGAAAATATGAGTTCATTGTAGGGACTTCCTCTTTAACCCATTTCGTCATATAAACGCCTTGTTATGCCGCCTTTGCAAACAGAGAAGACCCAGAACAGACGACTTCTATATTAGCAATCTGATCAGGGTCTGCTCTGTTTTCTGTTGATATGATGTATCAGATTTTTCAGTTTCTGTCACGATAAAGAAATATTTTGTTCGTAGTGCCATTATAAAAATTTCTGTGAAGCGAGTTTCATGACGTCATTAATTTGCTTGAATATTCATCAATAAAATGTTAAACCCTTTCCCTTATGTAAGCGCATTTTCACGCACCTGCAAACAGAGTAGACCCAGATCAGACGGCTCCTATAGGAGCTGTCTGATCTGGGTCTGCTCTGTGTTCTTATGGTGTAATATAGATCTGATTTTACAGCTTCTTTCTGAGCCAAAATGTAATGTGTTCATAAGCCATTATAAAAATAATCTTATTAATATTTATGACGTCATTATTTCCTATATGAATATTCATCAGGGAAAGGGTTAGTGCCACTTCAGTCCCTGGTTGACAGTATGGCAATAACGCAGTTTTGCGGAAACACCTCTCAAAATGAAAACCAGCATAGTTTCCTTAGAAATCCAGCATGCAGTGTGTCCTTATAAAATTCGAACTTAACACTAATCGCCTGATTCGCCTGCTCGTTAACTTACTATAGAACATGTAGGTTTTCTTCCTCTCCTCTTGGTACGCCACAGCATCCACTCTCGGTGGGCCGTTCTTATACACGTTCCAAATACGAGTCTTCTGTTTGGTGCGCACCATTTTGCCCCTCTTGTCTATCTGTCGCAATCGCGAGTTCTTGAAAATGTACACATAGCCGTCCGGACCTAAATAGGTATACACATACTTATGCAATTAAAATAAATATCCTCTAAAGCGGCGGTCACTTAATGAAATGAAAGTGGCGTCGTTAAATGCAAATGGTTGGATAAGGTGTCCAGTGTGAGACTGGAAGGGTTACTGTATAACTAGGAACATCTGACTGAAATGGCTGCAGTTTCAAGGATCCTTTGTGGTGAAACGGAAGAATTGTGTTGTGTTACTAAGGCCATAGGAGTAATACAGAATTTTGTTGACAATATATTATATAAAACACAACTGATTATTATTCAGTAATCCGCGCCAAAGATGCTTTGCATCAATGGTTTTGTTGTAGGATCCTATGATGATAAATCACTTGGTTGCTTTTGCGAGACTCTAGTGTACTATTTTTACTGCATAGTTATAAGAGCAAGCTAGGTATTATAATAATTTCTCCAATGTTAATAAATCACGTGATCGCTTCAGCGAAACTCTACTGTATGACTTTTACCACTTGTCATTTAACCCTTTCCCTCATATAAACGTGTTTTCACGCATTTGCAAACAGAGTAGACCCAGATCAGACGGCTCCTAGGGGAGCCGTCTGATCAGGGTCTACTCTGTTTGCTAATAGAATTTGATAGATCTGTGTCTTTACATTCTAAAATGTCTACAATTTTCCATCTTCCATATTTCGTTATAATCATTTTATCTATGAATATTCAGTAGGTATTGAAATTTGGAATGAACAGGGAAAGGGTTAAATGAAATAGTTTATTGTCGCAATGATGTATATAACGCAGATATGAAATGTCACATCACGTACCTAGCTCAATGTCGTCCATGGGAATTTTGCAGAATTTAGGGGCCGGAGTGATGGGTTCTTCCGATGGAACTGGCTGATACTGCCTTTCCGGATTAGGCCCTGAAAACATGCAATGGCGTTCAAATATTTCCATAGCAACTTAATGTGTATGTACATACACATTCATTACAGTAATACACACTCTGAATGTGCATGTACATTCTTGGTACGGTTAGTGCACACATTAGCATTCTCTCTCGCCTTATGTCAAATAAATAATGTTCTACAGAAATATAACTCAAATAATTAGATCAATTCAGTTTGGAAAGCACTGTTTCCAAGGACAAAGGCTCGCATGCAAATAAACCTTTGCATAATTAATTCATACTTAAGGCATTGATTATGACTTTAAACTACCATAATTGTTTTTACCGCTTACATGTACTTAGGTTCAAGTATGGCGTTTTACAATCAAATTAGACTAAGACGTGTCAAAGATGTGTGGTGTAATAATAGACCACAATGTTTGATAAGTTAGCCATTGCCTCTATTGAGCTAGCTTTTGATGCTTTTACGGACATCGCAGACCCAAATCAGACAATTCTAATAGGAGCCATCTAATTAGGGTCTGCTCATGTTGCTTACGTAATTAGTCATACTACAGTAAACTACATTGACAATTTAACAATCAATATGTATAAAGTGGTACATCGTTAAATAAATATTCATGGGGGTGGGGGCGGTCCACAGATTAATTAATCCATTTGCGCCCAGTGAATTCATATTTATATATTGGATTAGTCATTTTGTATCTAAGGGCTGTCTGGCCTAAATTTTCGATTTCGTTTTGTTTTATATTGAAATTCCTATCAGCAAACATTGTAAACTCTGATCAGACGCCGCATTATGCACTGTTTGCCTATGTCCCATATATTGGATCGTGGGAACTAATGGGTTAATTTCATATGCAGATTAGTTATAAATGGTGTATATGCAGCTCTGAGACCACACGTTTGACGCGGTGACTGGTCTGGGTCTACACCGTTTGTCTCGTTGTGTGGGAGGGATGGAGACGTGGGTGGATGTGTTTTATAATCTCACCATAAAGCATCTGTATGTTGTGGATGTCCTCTATATTCAGGTCTAGGTTAGTGGTCTGGAAGAGAGGGTACATCACAGAACGAGGGTTTCTTGAGTGCTGCAATCCAAGCGAATGGCCTGAAACGTAAAACATGTCATACATCCATAGCAATAAAGTGCTTGATTTGGAATACTCGCAGACATATTTAGGATATACACTGTTCATTGCATCGCTCTTACTCATACCGTACATAAGATGATTATATAATATATTATGTAAATCATGACTTATATTTTTTCCTTCATATAAACGGCTTTTCATGCATTTGCAAACAGAGAAACCCCAGACCCGTCTGATCAGGGTCTGGTCTGTTTGCTAATTGAATTTGACAGATCTGTTTCTTTAGTTTCTAAATGGCTACATTTTTTCATATTCCTTATTTCAGTTTTATTTGACTTTTGTCACTGACCGTTCCAAAGCGATACTTCCATCTTCCCCCTATTGTATGTTTGTTTTGTCTTTGTGCGTCTCTTGTTGTTTTTATAGTTATGTACATTTGCTGTTTCCTTGTGTTGCTGTTCGGGCGACTGTTTGTTCTGTATGTGGTGTTTCCTGCATGACTCATTTTTGTACTTTTAACTATGTTGTCCATTAATATTCAGCAGGTATTGACATTTGGAATAAATACAGAACAGGGAAAGGGTTAAGCGACAATCAAAAATTCTAATTCTATTTCATAAAGATTAGTGGTAGTTTAATGGTAGACAATAGTAATACAGTAAGTTCCAAATGTTCAGAAGACCAGATCAAATTAAAACATTTTCAAGAATAACTCCTTTATTTCTCCACCAAACCCTATGTCGTGACCTCTCTTTAGAATCGTCTCGAAATGTTCTATTTATCACAATGGTTTCAAAACTACACAGTTCTAAAATTCTCCCTTTTCTATAGTTAATGCTCCCTTTTGGTAGATTTATTCAAAGAGGTTGGGTCTAGGAGGGAATAAGTTAAAGACAGAAGGCAGATATCGAACAGATTACTTCATAAATTACATTCACTAAACACCTGAGTATGCTAAGCCATTACTATTACCACTATAAATTTTGCTATAAAATGTAAGGTTTAACAATAATACACATATCAATATAGTTTGCTCTTTAAATTTTGTCTCGGCACATAAAAAATCGTTGTTGATTATATGAGTCATGAGCTAGTTTTCCGCCATATCTTCGCTCCCTTGAATTTTTGGCCGAGAAAATAAATTGGGCAAATGTAGTATTTCAGTATGTTAAGAAAAGCCATTTAAAGTGTGTCCACGATCTTTAAACTATTGACAATGGAAGATGAACAATATTGGTCCATTTGAGCCTCGTGTTTTAGAGAATTAGTCCATATTGTATAACCTTGAAAGCATCTTATTTTCAGTTTGCGCGGTGTTTCAACAATAGTTATTTAGCCGATATGACCCTTGGCAATCATTTGTAAATCAATTAAGTCAAACCTGAACAGAGCTTTCTTTGGTCTGAAGCTAAACTGTTCTCCGTATACCCCTTTAATCCCTTCCTTCATATCAACCCTTTTTGCCGCATTTGCAAACAGAGTAGACCCTGCTCAGACGGAATAAATATACAACAGGGAAAGGGTTAAAGAGACACTCCGCAAGAAAATGTAAAGGACCATTGTTCAACATATCATAATCAAAGCGCTTTAAAGGCTAACAACTCTCCTACTTACCTATCTGATGTATGACAACGGCCATGAGGTTGAGGCCATCTCTCTTGTTTACGCTCTGGGTCCATTTCTCGTCCCCATCAAGATGAACATTACCGGAAATAGTGTATATACCTGGGCCAAACGCGTGTGCCACCTGGCCGCCTTGAAACCGGAAACAAAGACAGACAAAAAAACTATTACATATGCTGTTTTGTGAATAATTTAGTGAATTACACAATTTTGATATACAATGTAAGTATTGAAAAAAAGACAGATTATTTATTAACAACTTAGTCAAAAACTGTCGTAACCACAGCAATACTATGTACAGTTGCGTACTCAAATACTTAAATCGTCAACTCTCCACCAAACCCTATGTTGTGAGCACTCTTTAGAATTATCTCCTCGAGACGATTCTAAAGAGTGGTCACAACATAGAACTAAAGAAGTTATTCTTGAAAATGTTTTAATTTACGCATTCATTCTTTCTGGACATTCGGTTGTAACTACAATTTATGAGACGAATTTGCGATGGCCACTGAAAATACAGTGGAACCAAGACATTTCGAATTTAATGAGCTGTATGAGCCCTGTCATCTGGATCTACACTGCTTTCAACGGGCAATGGGGACTCCACACTGAAAGGGTTAAGTACTGTAGTTACAGTTAGATCGAATTGTTATGAAGCTGAATCCACGAGGCATTCTAGTTGGGACTAGGTGATACATAGCAGTTGTGATACAAAACTATAAGATTAATTTGATCCACCAGTAATAGTTTCGCTAAGTGTAATGGATATTTTGAAATCTGATAGATCAATCCTGTAATGAGTACAGCTATCATAGGGGGTGCTCAAAGTTTATTTTTCTGCGTATTTCCCTAATTTCGCTTTTAATATCACTGAAGATTTTTGAAGCAAACGAATGCAGACGTCAGACCTGGAAGCATCCTATTCACACGCCAAGTAGCTGCGTCGTCCATTTTTTTTATACCAAACATGTGTAATTAAACATTCATAATTTGTTGTAAAGAGAAATTTTCTCAACTTGTTTTCCAAATTAGTTTCAGAGGAACAAATAGTCTGGTAACAGTCTGAACTTGTTCTGCTGTACACGTAGTGTATGAATATTTAATATGTACAGTAAAACCTCTCGATATAATGGCCACTAAATTGTGTTAATTGGTTGGTATTTAGGGAAGGTGGCTGTTTAAAGCAAGGTGAAAGTAAAACAGAACGCTCCTATAGGAGCGTTATGTTTTACTTTCACCTTGCTTTAAGCAACAACCTGCTTTTAACACAAAAACTTGATGTAATTTAGTGGCCGTTATAGAGGTTTTACTGTAGAATATTGAGAAAAACGAAGCCTAATAAGGGACACAACACATCCTCCACCGAGACTGAATGTTTACCGCATTAATTTGTAAAGTTTTGCATATTCACAATACCTGCATCATCGAATGAAATCTGTCTCCCGTCTCCATGGTTACCATGTTCAAAGTCAATCTGTATATCCGGGTTCTGACGAGTGTAGAGAAAGCGCAGACCAGAAACAGAGGACCAGGTCTCGAATGCCTTCTTTATGGTTTTCCTGGAATCAGAAACTTGCTTTTTTAATATCTGTAGATATGTTATTCTGTACTTATGATGATATAAAGTAGAATCTCTCTAAAGCGACCTCTGGAAAATGTTTTATTCTTAATTTTATAATAGGTTGTAGCTTAGGTCGGCGCAAAAAGTATGCAAAAAGCTCCTATAGGAACTTTTTTAGCATTAGTTTTGTCCTGCATTAAGCAACCACTTGCTTTTAAAGACGCCTATTTTTAAGTTTCAAATGCATGAATAAGAGACTGGAAATTCTATTTTAACCCCTTTACCTGGTGCATATCTATGTAAGAAATAATAAAATAATGACCATTTATTATATGCAAATGAATTCCTATACTGGTATAGGAACACATGATATTTTACCACGAACAGATACTATGAAATCAGATCTATAAAACTATATAAGCAAACAGAGCAGATCCTATTTGCAAAGGTGTAGTAAGCGTATGAACCTATTACCTATCATGTAACGTGTTAACCCTTTCCTCCATGAATACGCCTGTCTACGCCTCTGTAAAAGTCACTTTTTGAAACCACTGTGGTAAAATGAGCGATTTGCTCCATAGGAGCAAATGTTCTATTTATCACAATGGTTTCAAAGCTACAAATTTCTAAAAGTTTCCTTTTTTCTAGTTGATGCTCCTTTTCGGTAAATTTATTCAATGCGGTTGGGTCTGAAAATAGCCTATGAGGTAATGGATTAACATGGATTAACGAGTACATACTGAAATGTACAATGGACAATTCTGAACACAAGAATTAATATCTAACTCTTTCCTTCAGGAGTATTTTTATAGGAGTTAATGCTACCATGGATACAAATAAGGTTTATACTTCTAATGGCATAAACACAACATGTTTGGGCCACTGCAGAATCTATATAATCATATAAATAAAATTATATACTTATCATCAGCAATCAGAGCAGACCCGGATCAGACTATAGAACTTATAATATGTTGTAACGGCCTTTGTATAATCATTGCAAACAAACGAAGAGGCAGAGTAACTCGGCATATCATAGACATCGTTACAAACAGAAACAATTGAATAAAAACCTAAGTTTAGTATTAATAAACAGCATTTTCTGTTGACGAGAATTCGCTAATCAAGATAAAGATTCAAATTTAAAATGAGACTTACCACAGAGCCAGAGGTGAGATCTTCTTCGTATATTTACTTGCTCGCCACGTCAGGATAGATGTCCGCCACCGTGGATCTGAAAAAGAAAACAATAGCAATAATAATGAATATCATGTTTTATAATGTAACTTTATCAACCCTTTATCTGATACAGACATCTTTTGATGCCTTTGCAAACAGAGAAGACCCTGGTCAGAAGGTTCATGTAGGCTCTATCTGTTTATGGAAAAATATAATTTTTATTCTACAGTTTCTACCATTGCCAAACATTATTGTACTAAAAATCATACAAGAAATGTCGACACGACATCAAACCGGGTTTTCCTTTACTATTAACTGGTGATTTCTAAGTTCAATGGGGCATACCTCCCAGAACAAGAAATGTGTCACAGTACGTGACAAATGCAAAAGCAAAGCACTGACAATATGCGTTTTATAAGCAGGCCTGCAATATGCAACTGCAAAATGAAAATAAATATTGCATAGTAAGACCACAATTTGAACTCAAGTTACCCTAAATGACAATCTTTTTTTTCATATTTGAGGTCAAAGGTCAAGGTCATGGTCACATGACCTACAAAAAGTATGCAACATTCCACCATCCGAAGATGAACTCATACACCATATTTAGTGATCCTAGCAGATTCGGTGTAGGGATGACAAATTTTTTTTGTAAATGAAGTCAAAGGTCAAGGTCATGGTCACACTGATCTATAAATAGTATGCGACACTGCTATCCCAGGATCTACTCACAAACCATATTTGGTGATCCTAGCTGAAGTAGTGTAGAAAATATGCTCCGGACAAGCCTATTTTTTTAAATGTGGTCAAAGGTCAAGGTCATGGTCACATTAACCTATAACTAGTATGTGATCCCAAGACGAACTCACTAACCACATTTGGTGAACCTAGCTGATTCAGTGTAAGAGGTAAGCTCAAGACAATTTTTTTTGTAAATGAAGCACAAGGTCAAGGTCACATTGACCTATAAATAGTATGCAACACTCTGCCATCCTAAGATGTACTCACACACACACCATATTTGGTGATCTTAGCTGAAGTAGTGTAGGATATATGCTCAGGACAGGCTTTTTTGTAAATGAGGTCAAGGTCACATTAATCTAAAATTAGTGTGCAACACCCCGCCATCCCAAGACGAACTCACATGCCATAGTTGGCGATCCTAGCTGATTCGGTATAGGAGGTATGCTTCGGACGAAATTTCTTTTGTAAATAAAGCCCAAGGGCAAGGTCACATTGACCTATAAATAGTATGCGACACTCTGCCATTCCAAGATGTACTCACACACCATATTTGGTGATCATAGTTGAAGTTGTAGGAGACATTTTCCGGACAAGCTTTTTTGTAAATGAGGTCAAAGGTCAAGGTCACCCTGACCTATAAATAGTATGTGACACTCCGCCGTCCCAAGATGTACTCACACACCATATTTGGTGATCCTAGCTGAAGTAGTGTAGGAGATATGCTGAGGACAAGCTTTTTTGTAACTGAGGTCAAAGGTCAAAGTCACATTGACCTAAACATAGTATGCAACATCCGCCATCCAAAGATGAACTCGCACACCATATTTGGTGTTCCTAGCTGATTCCGTATAGGAGGTATTCTCCGGACAAGTGTTTTTGTAAATAAAGCCCAAGGTCAAGGTCACATTGACCTATAGATAGTATGCGACACTCAGCCATCCTTAAATGTACTTACACACCACATTTGGTGATCCTAGCTGAAGTAGTGTAGGATATATGCTTCGGACAAGCTTTTTTGCAAATGAGGTCAAAGTTCAAGGTCAATGTCATATTGACCTAAACATAGTATGTGACACTCCGCCAACCCAAGATGAACTCACACACCATATTTAGTGATCCTAGCTGATTCCGTATAGGAGGTATCCTCCAGACAAGTGTTTTTTGTAAATAAAGCCCAAGGTCAAGGTCACATTGACCTATAAATAGTATGCGACACTCTGCAATCCCAAAATATACTCACACACCACATTTGGTGATCCTAGCTGAAGTAGTGTAGGATATATGCTTCTGACAATTGTTTTTGCAAATGTGGTCAAAGTTCAAGGTCAAGGTCACAATGACCTAAAAATAGTATGTGACACTCTGCCAACCCAAGATGAACTCACACACCATATTTGGTGATCCTAGCTGATTCCGTATAGGAGGTATGCTCCGGACAAGTGTTTTTGTTAATAAAGCCCAAGATCAAGGTCACATTGACCTATAAATAGTATGCGACACTCCACCATCCCAAAATGTACTCACACACCAAATTTGGTGATCCTAGTTGAAGTAGTGTAGGAGATATTCTTCGGACAAAGGTTTTTTCGCAAATGAGGTCAAAGTTTTTCTTGTAAACGAAGCCCAAGGTCAAGGTCAGGGTCACATTGACCTATAAATAGTATGCGACACTCTGCCATCCCAAGATGTACTCATACACCATATTTGGTGATCCTAGCTGAAGTAGTGTATGAGATATGCTTCGGACAAGCTTTTCTGTAAATGAGGTCAAAGTTCAAGGTCAAGGTCACATTGACCTAAATATAGTATGCGACACTCCGCCATCCCAAGATGAACTCACACACCATATTTGGTGATCCTAGCTGATTCCGTATAGGAGGTACGCTCCAGACAATGGTTTTGTAAATAAAGCCCAATGTCAAGGTCACATTGACCTATAAATAGTATGCTACACTCCGCCATCCCAAGATGTACTCACACACCATATTTGGTGATCCTAGCCAAAGTAGTGTAGGAGATATGCTTCGGACAAGCAAAATCTCTTAATCCATTTAAAAATATACATGATTTTGACCTTTGACCTCTAAGTATGACCTTGCCTTTCAGCTATTGACATGTTTTTTTCATGTGACACGCCGTACCGTCTAGAGGAACATTTATGCCAAGTGATTTCACAATCCATCCATGGAGTTCTAAGTTACAGCCCGGACAATACGGACGAACGCACATATGGACTGACACATTTTTAAGTTCAAAGGGGCATAATTCCAGTATTAGTGAAGCCAGAGTTATGGACCTTGTGCATGACACTTTCCTCTTATCATGATCTTTCTATGTATGAAGTTTCAATCCAATGGCATGAGCCATATAGAAGTCTGGACAAAACTGGCAGCCGCCCGTCCGTCCGCCCAACCGCCCGCCCGCCCGCCCGCCCGCCGTACATCACCATTTCAATAACCGGAGTTTTCCGTGGAAAACCCGGTAAAAATTGATTATTTCGTCTTATTGTTCTAAATACGTCCTCTGTAGATGAGTAATAACGTGATAAATACAAAATGGATAGAATGACTAGGACTGTCACAAATGTGAATATTGAACAATGTGTTCGCAATATAATTATTAAGTAGATTTCTAGTTCGAATGCAATCGGAGAAAATATGCAAACTCTGCGCTGCAACGTGGTTATTACTTTATTTTAACTTCCATGTAAATCAAAATCTAAAAGTGCAACAAGTAGACCGTATTGAGTCTGATCTGAAAATGAACATGTCACGCTCTGCGCCTCATTTAAATGAAACCAAAATACCCTGAAAACTTTAGAACTTGTTCAGTCTACAGGGAAATTGAAAAATTAATGATAGGCCATCTTGAGTTCAATCGAGGAAAATCCATATCATGCACACCCCACTATTTTGACCAATTTTGTGAAATTTCAAGATGATGCATAGAACGCTGTAGAATTACTTTGTTCCACAATGAAACTGCAAAGTAAACGATGGTCGCCATTTGGCCATTTTGTATCTAACCGGGGTAAAATATTTCACACTAACTGCAGCTTATATAGATATCTTCTGTGATGTTTCAAGACAATCCTCAGTAAAGTTGTTCACCCCACAGTCTGGCTAACGAAAACGGCCGACAAGCTGATTCTCATACACACCCACTACAAACGTTATATCTAGGGGGTATTAAATGTAGATAAAACTTTGCAAGCACATACATCATATAGGACAGAATGAAAACATTTTAACCATTACATGCCATTTAAAATCATGGATTATACAAAAATGCAAACTATATATTTCTTATTTCTTTTGGTGTATACATTTAGACGTATGTAGTTGAACCGAAATAGTTCTGCTTTGAAGAACTTGTAAATTCTATTTTCTTACCGGTTGTAAAGCTAAATAGTTCTGCACGAACTCCTGCTATAAACTTGCTGCGCACGAGCAGAGTACGAGATTGTGTTGTAATAAACTGTATTTAAGAGGCGTACATGTATTTAGAAAACCTAATCAATGTATGTTTAATTATCCCAACTAAAGCCTTCCTTACCGCAACTCATTGGAGTCAGTAAATGCAGCAAGATAGGGCTTTGGCTGATAAATAAAATAATTTGACAGATCAGTATTCATCTTATCCCCTCATAGGCTATTGTTTTAGATCCAACCACCTTGAATAGATCTACTGAAAAGGAACCTTAACTAGAGAAAAGGAAAAAATTAGAATTTTGTAGTTTGAAACCATTGTGTTAAATAGAGCATTTGCTCCTATAGATGCAAATGCTCTATTATCACAATGGCCTTAACAGGTGACTTTTACAGAGGCGTAGAAAGGCGTATTTACGGAGGAAAGGGTTAACTATAGCCCTAGTTGTTATACAAAACCATAATGAATATTTAAACGCAAATTTTAGGCATGTTTTAATCGTCTAGCAAAAACATGTTAACTTCAAAGCTGCCATCAATTGCTCTATGTTTTTTGTTTGATTTGATGTTGTTTTGTTTTGTTTGCATCGTATTTTTGTCTGTACTTCACACAGTGGAATAAAACAATACAAATTTCATTTCGCTGGCAGTTTTTACCTTGAGATGCGCCGACAATAATAGAATAAACCGGAGTTTTTTTTATATGGGCGTCTGTAATTTTCTCATGGTTGATGTTTATATCAATTCCTTGCACGCAAGTAACTTCTGGAAATTTACTAATTTTTTCTTCCAAAATATAGCTAGTCTTGGTAATGATGAAACAGAGTTACTTGACACAATACTTCGATCCTATCGCTGTTAGGACAGGTTATTGAGAATTTGCTGTAACTTGCTTTATCATACATACAGATACATATAAGCGACTCATATCTTTTAGAATGTATGTATGTTAGAGGCCATCATATACAATGTATTAACAAAGGTACAAAAGTAATTGATTGGAAACTTTCTAACGGAAAGCGTTTCTTTTTCTTCTTTAATTTCTGGCATGGGTAAAATCCTGTTTTCATGTGATATAATGAAAGTTAACCCAATACGTATTCATGATGTTATAATACTAATATGTATATTCATCAGTTAAAGCTTGTTAACCCTTTCGCTGCCAAACTCTGTCGTCTGCTAACTTTGTCGTCTGCTACAAAGTTTCATTATTTTGATTTTCTTCATTTTTGTTTCAAAAACATAGTAACAGTAACAAACAGTTTGGATCCTGATGAGACGCCGAGTTACTCGGCGTCTCATCTGGATCCAAACTGTTTGCACAGATCCGGCATTGGCAGCGAAAGGGTTAAGGGTTAAAAACAAACCCACTTGCAGTTCGACTTACAGTATCTGTAAAAATGGTACAGCCTCGCTGGCGAGTTGGGATCGTCCAATCTGAGATCAGGTAGACCGCATCGCGGCTGCTTCATAAGCTGGACTGTCTTGGTGTTCAACTTTCCGGTAGCTTTAAGGTTAAAGAATTCTTGGAAAAGTCTGAAAGCAGATATAAACTTTTGCAAAAGTTTGATGTTTAATTTCCAGAATGTCGGTATTTCACATGAACCTTTCACTCCAGGGTCCATGCTTATAAAGCTTTTAGTTGAGTCTGAGTTCGTTCTCAAGTTTTTGATTGGTCAGATTTGAGCCTCTGGCTCAAATCTGACCAATCAAAAGCTTTAGAACTCAAATCTAAACTATGCATTTCTACGCCTTTGCAAACAGATCAGTCGGCTCCTGTCGGTCTGATTATACGCGTTCTACCAAGGTTAGAAAACCTGTGTCCGTTCATAAGTATAACAATTCAGCTAATAAATATCCATGATGTTATTATTTCTTACATGAACACCTCCCTATAACGGCCACTAAATTGCGTTAATTAGTTGGTATTTGGGACAGGTAGCTGCTTATAGCAAGGTGAAAGTAAAACAGAACGATAGGAGCGTTCTGTTTTACTTTCGCCTTGCTTTAAGCAGCCACCTGCCTTTGGCACAAAATATTTGATGTAATTTAGTGACCGTTATAGAGAGGTTTTACTATACATGGATATTGAAGATGTAAAGGGTTAAACTCTGCAAGTTCAATGTTATGATTCTTTATATAGCCTACTCACGTTTCTGGCGATATCACTTCTGTAAAATAGCATTGTAATCACTGAAATGAACACATATCTCACCTTATTGCATCCTTCCTGTCATATCTTGAGTGGATAATCACATCCTTCTTTGTCTGTGAAGTAGGCTGAGTTCTCAAATATCCATAGGCCTCGAGGAAATCCTGGAAGTATACAGTATTGCTTTATTAGAGCTACAGATACATGGTTAATAGTAAAACCCCTCTAAATCGACCACTTTATGAATAAACATACGAGTATATGCCTTTCAAATAAATACTCGCTAAATGGAGAGCGAAATTAATGCAGAAAGCTCCTGCATTAAGCTTCCACCTGGTGTCTTTAGACCGATAATTAAACCTCTTTTTACTGGTTGCTTTGGTGGGGGTTTACTGTATTTAGAAAGTCTAGGTGCCATATTATCTATGTTTAGTTTAAACATACTTTATTTCAATAATTTCAAAGCTCAGTTTAATCATCATGGGTACAAAATGTAGACGTGTTTTCACGCATTTGCAAACAGAGTAGACCCAGATCATACGGCTCCTAGATGAGCCGTCTGATCAGGGTCTGCTCTGTTTGCTAATAGAATTTGATAGATTTTTCTTTGCTTTCTAAAATGTCTACAATGTTCCACTTTTCGTATATCTACAGAACTATGTTGTTATTGAATATTCAGTAGGTATTGAAATTTGGCATAAATATAGAACAAAAAGGATTAAGCTAAATCAGTACTTCTTTTATCTACAACTCGCTCTGTTAGTCCATTTATTTCCCATATTATGTAAAGAAAACCCATCCAGTTCTTACTTTGGAACCCATCCATTTGTCATGTGGAGGGGACACAGCAAATAAAATATAGGCTTGAATAAGCCATTGACATTGTTGGGTTCAGCAAACAGTGCATGCCCAGATCAGAGGGCTCATTCAGGAGCCCTCTGATCTGGGTCTACATTGTTTGCTTATGGTCTTTAGACACTGGACACTAATGGGTTAAGTAATTACTGGTTTGCTCCTTGTTTAAACCAACGCATGACTGCTAAATACTGATACATTGTACTAGGAAATTCAAAATGATAAATGAATGTAGAATTAACGAATATGCATCATTTTAATACCTGCCATAAGTAGTCACAAAAGGGAGTCGAAATTTTGATGACGTTAAAGTTGTTTCTAATTAACGTACTGGGAACACCAGTAAATGTTTTCTGCCAGGAATTTTAATGTAAGAAATAATGAAATGATTAATATTAATTAGATTTTTTTTAATATATAATGGCAAGTGAACACATGAATTTTGACTAAGACAGAAACTGTATAATCATATCTATATTATTTCGTATGCAAACAGTGCAGACTCTGAACAGACTGATCTAGGTATAATCTATTTGCGAATGTGTACAAACGGCATATCTATGGAATGTTAAACACGCAAGTACATAACTTGTTGTCAGTTCATTTTTATTTTCATTTAAAGACACTACATAAGTAACTCGTGTCTTAGTCAGAAGCAAGCTTCTCCGGATCGAGAAAGGATGTGTAGTTATTTGTACATATAACAACGCCGTATCTAGAATCATGCAGGAATGTAGTGGACTTTGGTAAATACATGTAGTCATCTCCCTTTAATTTTAACAACGGACATTCGCCGAAATTGGACAAAACCGAAATCGAACAAAAACTGTGGCAGAAAATTTATCATAAGACCTATACATGTACACCTGCAAAAGAAAACAGAGCAGACCCTGTTCAGTCTCATACAGGTTTGTTCTGTTTGCAAATAGTTTTAAAGTGCTAGATTTTACTTGCGACGCGTTTTTGATATTCTTAAAAATTACATAAATCACTTGTTTATATGCTGAAAATAAGTATATATCGCAAGAATCAATCAATTAACCCACCGAAGTTTAATATGTTTGATATAGAACACCCCGATGTTATTCGCCGATGTATTAATGTTTATTCGTGTTGCGTAACTGTTCGACATAGGCCGATGATAAAAAAAAAATAAGCATCGCAGTTATTTTGAGTCACAGAAGCATTTTTCTATATACGTTTAAATTGACAATCTTTGAGCGTAACACATGCCATGATGCTTATTGAAAGTATGCATTTATTGAAGGGATTAGCCTTTAGCATACTTAGTTTTACAGATTTTTTTACCTACTACATTTTTAAAATTCAAGCTAAAATCAACTTGTCTACCAAAATGCAAATATGGTGTCAAACAGTTTGGATCCTGATGAGACGCCGAGTTACTCGGCGTCTCATCTGGATCCAAACTCTTTGGATATGTATTCACTAATCCGCCCATAGCAGGCTAAAGATTAACACTGAAAAGGTGTCTCTATGAGGTAAATGGTTAATGAGCGAGCTCTAGGTGTACGGTAACAACGGGGAACGTATAATTACTGGAATTAAAATATCAAATGAAAGACTCAGTTTGTTGAGATAGATTACTTTATAAACATACAGTGAACCTTTGCTGTAGCGATCACATTTATAACCCTTTCTAGTGTTGACAAAAATGAAGTCTTCTAAAACCATGATCTGTAGCATATCTTGACTTATATCCCCCCCCCCTATTTACTGAAATATTTCAGAAATATTTGACTGTGTTAACAGAGCAACAGATAAGAGTGCATACTCAGGCACTAAAATCATCATTTCTCCACCAAACTCTATGCTGTGACCACTCTTTAGAATCGTCTCGCCGAGACGATTCTAAAGAGAGGTCGCATCGTACGGTTTGGTAAAGAAATATTTTTTTTAAAAAAAAAGAGTTATTCATTAACATGTTTAATCATTTCTCCACCAAACTGGTGACCACTCTTTAGAATCGTCTCGCTGAGACGATTCTAAAGAGAGACCACAGCATGGGTTTTGTAAAGAAATCAAAGAGTTATTCATGAACATGTTTTAATTTACTTCTAAAGAGACGTCACAGCATAGGGTTTGGTAAAGAAATAAAAAAAAAAATATTCATGAACATGTTTTAATTTGTGCATCCTAACGGGACAGCTGTGTGTATCAAACAGCTTTAGTTCTGATGATACGTTGAGTTCCTCGGGGTCTCAGCTGTATCAATGGTTGAAACAAAAATAATTCTAAAAGAGACAGAATCACCAATGGAGCATTTTGTATCACTTTAGGTCTGCATTAAAATACTTCCCTGTTGAATATGTAAGAAATAATCGCATCATGGATCTTTCTTAACTGTGTTTTTATAATGACACATGCACACTGGCGTTCTTTTGGTATTAGTAGAAAATGCAAGTCAGATCTATTAATCACGGGGCACCGTCCAGGTGCTTAAGCGCATTTCAATAAAGGGAATTGAAATATGCCAATAGCTAGTCTTGTATTATGGGCATGGACGTTAGTCAGGGGAATAGTAGAAACTGCAAGTCAGATCTATTATAATTCCATACGCAAACAGTGTAGACCCGGATCAGACGGCTCCGATAGGAGCCGTCTGGTCTGGGCCTACTCTGTTTGCCAATGCACGAAAAACGTTTATATGTGGGAAAGGGTTAAGCAATGTACAGATTTAACCGTTATCCTGTCAATCAAGGCCTCACTTGTAATTAACAGCAGTCTGGGTCCAGACAAGACGTCTAATCAATCGGCGTTTCATCAGGATCCACCATGTTTGATATTTGAATAATAGTTTCTCAAAATTGTTGACAAAATACGATTGAACATAATTTTTGTATCGTGCATTTTATCAAATAAAAAGCTGGTCGTCGTTAGACGTTGTGTCTTAAAAATTGCTGTTTGCTTCAAGTCCGATATATTGCATTTTTACTTACTTTCGTCTAGTTCTTGACACAATATTGCTTGTGTGTCAAACAGCTTGGATCCTGATTAGATGCCGAGTTACTCGGAATTTCATCTGGAGCCAATCCGTTGGATAAAGGCAGTAAAGTCGTATTTGATAAGGGTTTGAAAATGTTAATATCAAAGTCTGAAGTAGCAGAGCTATTTTGAAAATAATACTAGTGTGAGAAAGGTCGGTCTTGTACAAATATCAGTAACGGAATGAATATGGATGCGGTGATTAATATTATTTACATAACCTCTCGCCATTGAAAACACAACAAAATACTTGAAAGTAATTGGATGTATTTACAATGATTAATGTTCAACTGAAACACAAAACTGAACAGCTTAATCTCCCAAGGAAAGCGGCAAAATAAAGCACGAGAGATGACAATAAATCATACAAACACTGGTAAAGTGAATACGTATTGTTGAAAATAAAACTAACTGCGTTTCGTTAACCAGCTATCCACGAATTTATCCACATTTGCAAACAGCGTGGCTCAAGAAGATACGCCGAGCAGTTTGGCGTCTTGTCAGGATCCAAGCTGTTTGACACTAGGTCAATAGTTTCTCAACAGCCTGATCGAAAGGGAAGTGGTCAAAATTGCACCTGATCAAAAGCGGAGCAGACATAATTGTTTCATAGCAGGGTATGGGGTAATACATTCTGTATAGGGACAGTCGCACTAGAGCTCTTCAATCTATTAATCTTTTTATGTCGTTTTCTTAAATCTTTAATATGTTCGTACACTATTAATCCTTTCAGTGCGGGGAATGACTCACTTATGTCCTTTGCAAACAGCATAGACCAAGATGAGAGGGCTCCTAGAGGAGCCCTCTCATCTGGGTCTACACTGTTTGTCACGTTACACTTTTTTTTAACAAGAGGGCCATGAGGCCCTGAAGCGCTCACCAGACATAACCCCAGGGGCGGGTCATATTTGACCACAAGAAATCATGTGTACACCCTTGGTAGAGAACCACAAGGCAAAGCAATATGCCATTAATTAAAGGTCTAAGCCTTAAGGTTTCAGAGAAAGATAATATTTATATTTTTCCCATGAAAAACTGATAAGCCCTGAGGCAGGGCCAAGTTTCGCCCAGTGGTCAGGGTCGTAAGTTAAACATTCTTGGCAGAGGACCACAAGCCACAGCTACATATTTGTAGAGGATCATTAGATCATGTTACATACCAAATATTAAAGGTCTAGGCCTTACAGTTTCAGTAGATTTTTAAAGATTTTCCTATGAAAAACTGATAAGCCCTTGGGCGGGGCCATTTTTGGCTTGGGGGTCATAATTTGAACAATATTTGTGGAGGACCATAAGATCATGCTACATATGAAATATCAAAGGTCTAGGCCTTACAGTTTCAGAGAAGAAGATTTTTAAAGATTTTCCTATGAAAAACTGATAAGCCCTTGGGCGGGGCCATTTTTGGCCCGAGGATCATAATTTGAACAACTTTTGTACAGGACCATGAGATCATGCTACATACAAAATAACAAAAGTCTAGGCCTTACAGTTTCCGAGAAGAAGATTTTTAAAGCTTTTCCTATGAAAAACTGATAAGCCCTTGGGCGGGGCCAATTTTTGGCCCGGGGGTCATAATTTGAACAATATTTGTAGAGGATCATAAGATCATGCTACATACGAAATATCAAAGGTCTAGGCCTTACAGTTTCAGAAAAGAAGATTTTTGAAGATTTTCCTATGAAAAACTGATAAGCCCTTGGGCGGGGCCATTTTTGGCCCCGGGGTCATAATTTGAACAACTTTAGTAGAGGACCATAAGATCATGCTACATACGAAATATCAGAGGTCTAGGCCTTACAGTTTCAGAGAAGAAGATTTTTAAAGATTTTCCTATGAAAAACTGATAAGCCCTTGGGCGGGGCCATTTTTGGCCCAGGGGTCATTATTTGAACATTCTTTGTAGAGGACCATAAGATCATGCTACATACCAAATATCAAAGTTCTAGGCCTTACAGTTTCAGAGAAGAAGATTTTTAAAGATTTTCCAATGAAAAACTGATAAGCCCTTGGGCGGGGCCAATTTTGGCCCGGGGGTCATAATTTGAACAATCTTTGTAGAGGACCATAAGATCATGCTACATACCAAATATCAATGGTCTAGGACAGAATGGTTTCAGAGAAGAAGATTTTTAAAGATTTTCATATATTACCATATATGGAAAAAATGACCACGCCCTCTGGCGGCCATGTTTTTTGCCGGATCAAAATTCTTTTAACAACTTTTAAAGTCTATCAACTGAGAAACATTTTGGTGAAAACTATATTCAAATCGGACAAGTCATTCTGGAGAAGAAGATTTTTCTAGATATTGCGTACAGTTGCCATGGCAACAAGACCGATGGCCCCACCCACTATCTTTTAACAACTTTTGAAGCACCCACCCACAGTATGTATCTGACCAAGTTTGGTTACAATTGGGCAGTCGGTTTCAGAGAAGAAGTCGTTTGAAATTGTTGACGGACAGACGGACAGACGGACAGACGGACAGACGGACGACGGACGCCGGACACAGGGGTATCACAATAGCTCACCTTGAGCACTTTGTGCTCTGGTGAGCTAAAAAAAAAAGGGCCCTGAATATTCATGGTAAGCTCGACATGTTTGAATTTTGTAATAGTCCATTTGACAATTCAGCGTTGAAAGGTTTAAAGTACAGTGATCCATAACATAAAAAGGAACTATAGACTTTTCAAAACAAAAGGATTCATAAATATATTATTTTTAATAACAATGTACGTAATGAGGCAAATTCGGCTAGAAAGTGTCAATTAAGATTTTTTACTAAATCAAATTACACGTATAAATGATATAGCAAAATATTGTCGACAAATATTAATATTATTTTGCATGCTTTAAAAGCAGATACTTATTTAACTACAATGCATCCAATAGGCGACCACATCAATGGCTTCAAAATATGTTCAATATTTGCATTTATGCGTTTTTACTTGACTGTTTCTTACGCTACATTGTTTGTTGTACGTTCTATAATGATTATTTTCTTGCCGCCTACCTTTTTTATTCCGTATACGTCTAAGCATAATGATTGGAGACAAACAAGATAAATAAGCACATAAATAGTTCATTAATATGAAACTTGCACATTCGCTGTGTCTGACATGTGCTTATGTGGCATCCAGATTAACTGTGTTATCGTGCACAGTACAGTCTAAACATTTAATGTTTTACCTCTGTAATATTGATGTAAGAAATAATAACTGCATGAAACGTAGTTAGCTGATACATGTATTTATAATGACATATGAACAAGACAATATTTGACCATGTGAGATACAGATCTATATTATTTCATAAGCAGACTGGACAGACAGGATCCGTCTGATCTGGGTCTACTCTGTTTGCAATGGCGTGAGAAGGCGTATCTATGAGACGAATTGTTAACATATAATTTTAATTAAACTAATTGCTCGGTTTTGAAATCAAATCATGAACTACTACTCATGCCGTTGCAATAAGAAATAGGTTTAAGCAAATTAGGTTCTATGCAAAATAAAAAGAAGTTCACCAGGAGCAAATATTGCAGGTGCCCGTAGCATGTCGTTTGTAATCGAATATTTCCTGCTTTAAATTGCTTTATCATCAAAACTTATTTCACGTTGTGTGGCTAGAACGATATTGTCAACTAAATGTTATCAAAGTCATCATAAAACCTTATCTCTTTAATATCATAAACCTTATCCCGGTTATAACAGTAAACCTTACAATGCTGAATTTTCAAATGGACTATTCCAAATTTTTAGGGTTTTTTTTCTAAAGAAAAGTGTAATATGACAAACAGTGCAGACCCTGGCGAGAGGGGTCCTCTAGGAGCCCTCTCATCTGGGTCTACACTGTCTGTAAAGGAAGTTAGTGACCTGTTTCAAGCACTGAAAGGATTAAACTTTATTTCGCTTATCTACGAGAAGTGGTTCCCATTTCTAAACAGCTTCGATCCAGATGAGAGTAGCTCGGCGTCTCATCCGGGTCCAAGTTATTTGACACCCGGTCAATAGTTTCTCAAAAGGTTGATCGAGACGGATGATCCAAACTTGAGCAGACATTAATTTTGTCACAGCGGGCTGATGGTTAATTCATACATAAGCGACAAATGCCATGTGCCAAACCCACGGGCGGTTCAAGTTCATATCCAATATTTGAATCTTATTATTAGGTTCGAATCAATCAATTGCGATAATCTTCAGTTACAAATTGGACTGATTTATGAAAGGTGTCATGTGACATGTTAATCCTTTTCACCGCTAACCGCGACCTGAGTCGTATTTGCAAACAGATTGGATCCAAGCTGTTTGACACATTGTTCAATAGTTTCTCAATAGCTTGTTTAATGACACTTGGTCATTTGCTTTTCAGAAGCTTAATCGAATCGGAAGTAGTCAAAATGCACGAGATCAAAATTTGAGAAGTTATTTTTTGTACAACAGGGCAAAGGTTGCGTTTGAGACGACACTTAATGGGGCATCTAATTGGAACACGGACAATTAACAGAAACGTTATACTTAGTATGAAATATAATGCTTAGACATCTGTACAAGAAATTAATAATCTCGCAACACAAGACCTACCCTTCGACAATTGATTATCTGTTAACTTATAGGCTGCCCTGTCAATCTTCGATCGCTTTAAACATTATCTGCTTCGTATTAAAAACATATTTTGAAGTGTCTATATATTGTTCCTCAGGCATACAATTATTATGTTAAAAAAATTGAACCCTGGTAGAAAATATAGAAAAAAACTAGATCTAGACTATATATATGTTATTGAATGAGTAAACAGAGCAGACCCTGACCAGACGGCTCCAATGGGAGCCGTCTGATCTGGATCTACTCTATTTGCAATGCTGCCAGAAGGCGTCTCTGTATATTAAATGGTTGATTTAAAACTGTAATTCATTGCCAATCAAAACGGTTAAGGCATACAACCCTTCCTTCAACTAGTTTGAATCCTGATGAAACGTCGATTTATCTGGGTCCATGCTTATAAAACTTTTAGTTGAGTCTGAGTTCGTTCTCAAGTTTTTGATTGGTCAGATTTGAGCCTTTGGCTCAAATCTGACCAATCAAAAGCTTGAGAACTCAAATCTGACCAATCAAAAGCTTGAGAACAAACTCAGACTCAACTAAAAAGCTTTATAAGCATGGACCCAGGTGCCTTAACTTGATCTAGACTGTTTGCGAAGGTTATTTACCCACTTATGCAAAGGCACCGACGTTTATCTAACTCATCTTAACTCTTCCTCTGTTCAATATTCATGTAAAAACAAGATGTGTTTGTGAAACACTATGCCTCCGATTATCGCCAATATAAATTTGACCCGTAATTTGACCTTTGACTTTGATATATGACCTTGACAAGTCACCCCTAAAATGTTTACCTCCATAAGCTGCACATGCAAGCCAAGTTTGAAGTATGTATGTGCAATGGCTTCAAAACTATCGAAAACATTACAGTTGTCCAAACAAACCAACAAACAAACAACCAGACAAACATACAGGTCAAAAACAATACCCCCTTACCCCAGCCTTTGATCGGGGGCATAATAATTGTATCATGAATATTTATTAGTGACTCGTGTCCCGCACAGTAAGGTTTAACGCTTACTATAGGGTATACCATTTATTTAGCTCTTACCTCCCCATGGATATTAATTAAAGAATTTAGTACTTCACGAATATTCCTGGACAGATCGTTTGGCAATAATAGAAACTTCAGAACCAGGTCTGAATTATTCCATAAGTAAACAGAGCAGACCCTTATCAGACAGTCAAAGTGTTATGAGTAACTTCTCAAATGATGTACATAGGTGAGAACAATATAATTCGCGTATGTTTTGGCTATCTCGCATGTTGTTGTTTTTTTTGCATGACAGTCAAGAGAACGTCCTTACTGACTGTTGCAACAACGCATAATAACAAACAAATCAAAACAATATAAAAACAAAACAAAAACTGAAGCTGTCATATCAAGAGGCTATATTTACAACATTATCTATGCTGAAGCAAATAAAGCTGAAGATCTTATGCAAGTAATTGTTTACAAACTTTATTAAGGATAAATCATCTATGATGACAGACGTTTCACATTGTACCTGATAGATACTCATTTTAATACATTTGCAAATAGAGATGACATGAATAATCAGCAGGTAAAGGGTTAAGAAGATAAAACAGGAAAATAACCATAAAGTACAAATGATTTTAGAGTAAAGATTACTCTGGTTGGTCCATTCCATAAGGTCAGTAAAAACTTTGATTTCTAAACTGTTCTCCCTTATTGCAAACCATATTACATAAATCTGCAAACAGTAGAACATGCCTTTAGCAGCCATAAAACACAGGTATAATTATGGGTCTGTAAGGTAGGTGGTATCTTAATACAGATCAAAGGTAATTCAGAAAGTTCCTATAAAGATATATATCTTTGTTGAAATTTCGTCTTTAACCTTTTCAACGCGTAAGTTTCAGAGTGGAATAGCCTTTTTTGTGTTGCAATTTTTGCTTTCGGGGGATCAACTCACTTCAGAATGTTTAACTATAAAACCATTCATTTTGAAAAAGCTTAACCCTGCTAGAGGAGTTTGAGTGACAAACAATGACGATTATGATAAGAGTTCTCCACTAGGAGCCGTAGCATTACGTTTACCCTTTAGGAAACCAGTTCTTTTTTAAGACTCCTATGATCAATAAATGGATGGCCGCTTAGGACAAGTTATACTATAAACATACCTTAACCCATTCCCTTATATTGACGGCTTTTGACGCCTCTGAAAAAGTCACTTTCTGAAACCATTGTGATAAATAGAGCATTTATCAAAATAGTTTCAAGACTACACAATTCTATTTGTTTTCTTTTTGCTAGTAAATGCTCCTTTTCAGTAGATTTATTCAACGAGGATGGGTCTAAAATAGCCTGGATGGGAAAGGGTAAAAAATACATTGCAAACTTTTTTTTCATTTGACAGAGGTGACAACTTATACCAATACCGTCCATAGTGAGCCCTTCAGAAAGCGTACCGTCATTATTGTTTGACCTTTCCACCTTTCATCGTCATTTGAAACCAGGTCCAACCTAATGATATCTTATTTAAATTTTAGTTGTTTTGAACGGATCGCAAAGATAAATACATTTAATGAGAGGGTTGACGCTTCTCCACCCCGATTTCTTTTACAAGATACCCTCTAACACTAATACATGTAGGAGTTCAAAAGGATTCCTTGCTAATTATGTCCTCAGTTAATGTGAAAATAGACCAACAACACGAAAATTGCCAGTGCTTGATGTATGTTAAATACATTAATTATGTTTTAGCCGAAGACGATAGAACATTGACCGTTTTACAACTTCATCAACTAGGACGATTGACCCATTACAATTACAAAGTACTATCTATTTAACTCATTCCGTCATGGACTATTTTTAGACCCAACCTCTTTGACGAAATCTACTGAAAAGGAACATTTACTAGAAAAAAGGGAAAGTTTTATAATTGAATACTTTTGAAACAAGGTGACATTAGAACATTTGTTCCTATGGAACAAATGTTCTATTTATTACTATCGTTTCATGACTTGTAGATATGCGTCAAAATGCGTCACTAGGAGGGAATGAATAAACCCTTTCTATGTTGCATATTCATGTAAGAAGTAGCGGCATTATAAATATTTATTAGCTGGAATTTTATACATATACATTGTTGCTATTAGTAGAAGCTGTAGCGACAGATCTACAGTAGTACCTCTCTACAACGGCCACTAAATTACATCAAGTATTTTGTGTTAAATGCAGGTGGCTGCTTAAAGCAAGGTGAAAGTAAAACAGAACGCTCTTTTAGGAGCGTTCTGTTTTACTTTCACCTTGCTTTAAGCAGCCACATGCCCCTAAAAACCAATTAATTAACAAAATTTAATGGTCGTTATAGAAAGGTTTTACTGTATTATAATTTAATAAAGCAAACGGAGCAGATCCTGATCAGACATCACCTACAGGAGTCGTGTGTTCCGCTCTACTCTGTTTGCAAAAACGTGGAAAAGGATTGACACGATTCAAAATCTATGACTAGTGTCTGTGTTTCAATACACTATCAGTACTTTACATTTATCTGTTACCTTTAAGGTTATTTACTAAACCTGGTGCCTCGTTGAACACTTTCCCTCACCATTTACTCCATAAAGACGCTTCTTTTCTACGTCTTTGCAAATAGAGTAGACCCAGTCGTCTGATCAGTGTCTACTTTGTCTGCCATGGCCAAAAATTCCAGTCCATGCGCTATTTTAACAATTTATCAAATTGATATTCATTGAGATCCACGTATACTTCTTCGGTAAGCAAACAGAACATACCCTGATTATAACGGCTCCTATATGATCAGTCTGAACTGGGTCTACTCTTACTCTGTTTGCAAAGACTCGGAATTACAGTAAAACCTCTCTATAACGACCACTTAATTACATCAATTATGTTGTGTTAAAGGCAGGTGGCTGCTTAAAGCAAGGTGAAAGTAAAACAGAACGCTCCTACAGGAGCGTTCTGTTTTACTTTCACCTTGCTTTAAGCAGCCACCTGTCCTAAATATCAACTAATTAACGCAAGTTAGTGGTGGTTATAGAGAGGTTTTACTGTACGTATCAATGGAGTAACGGGTTAGATATCACTGTAACATCTACAAATAATTAATAACATTTCAGATTTATACTATTACATTATCGATGAATACGTATGCACATTACTAAAGCTTATCATTATATTGTACCCGGAGGAACAACACAAATACAACCTTTCTGGCGACTGTTACCACAGAGCAGGTGCTCACTTTCGGATGTAACAATTTTCAGACAAACATCTGGAAACCATTTGATGATATTTAACAGAATCGTAGGCTTATCTATTAGTGAATAAATAGTGCCATAAACAATTAACAGTAACCATTCGTTCCAAAAGTGTGTTGTATTCGATGACTTACGCTGGTTTATTTGCGATATAAATCGTATCTCCGGGTACAAAGTATTGACACTACTAGAATTATATTACAAAATCATATTAAGAATTGGCTATAATAATGTGTTAATGGTTTTTGTACGTTAGACAAATTTGTAGATAGATGTAGAGGTACGGACCACCTGTCAAAACTATACCTGAAGCTTAACCGTTAGCCTGCTGAGAAAATTATACTTGCAAAAATTTTCATCCACAATATTTTCAAAAATGAAGCTATAAACAGTATGTCTCCCAAAATGCAACTAGAGTGTAAAACAGTTTGGATCCCGATGAGACGCCGGGTTACTCGGCGTCTCATTTTTATTCAAATTATTTGCATAGATAGTGCTCTAAATGCTAAATGATAATATTAATATTACTTCGACGATCTTTTCCCCAACTTTTATCGTAACACTTTGGCGGAGTATTTACAATTAATGTTTCATATGATGAGTTATGATAATACGAGCACAAGGAGTGTCAAGCGTAATTTCGTAATTATAATATTATTATATGACCATCAATTGACATAGATTAAGCGAATATATTTCTGCACTAAATGACGGTAATTTGACAAATTTATAACAGATGCCATTCGGTTGAATAAGCAGATAACTGAAGTCTGGTTTGCATTAGGGTCGACCTCTGCCAAAGAGGCTAAAAAGTTAATATTTTCAACTTATTGTACACAAATAAACTGAAATGAAATTGGCACGATGACAGGGTGTACAATCATAGTTTTAAAACTGGTTTAATGAATAAGTATCCATCAGAATAGGATTGGAAGAAGACTCAGTACTTATTTAACCTGTTACTCCATTGATATTCATGTAAGAAATAGTGGCATCGTGAGCATTGATTAGATTATTTTTTATAATAGCACATCGACACGGGAAAGTTTGGCGATAGCAGAAAATGTAGAATCAGATCGAAGCTATTTCATTAGCAAACAGAACAGACCCTGACCAGACGGCTCATACTCGTAGAGGAGCTTTCTGCATGACTTTCACCCATCATTAAGCTGCCACCTGTGTTAAAGACAGATAATGATACCTATTTGAGTGTTCGTTGTATCGAGTTTTTACGTATAATAGAGTGTCTTGGGGTAAAAGTACTGTTTTAGTATGTTACGGTAAGAATATTCTGTGGGTGTATTTTTTCAAAACTTTAAGCATATAAGCATTCATATGTTTAATAAGAATGCGATATTTTGTTTCTATAATTTCAATCGGAAACTTGAAATACTTTTGTTCGATTATACTATGAATGTCGACGCTTTTCTAAATATTAGTGAGATTAAGCACCCAACGACAAACATGTGAATAGCTAACAAATTGGGGAACAAAATTTGTCGGAATCAAGAAGTATTAAAAATTGGACAAGTATTTGGAAAAAAGATCTGTTATCTCTCAAACCGCCTTGTAGCTTTATTGAATTATTTACCGTATTATTAATTTGCAGATTTGCGTCAAAGATGAAACTATGCCAGCTACACAACTGTTAACCTAGATTTATTTCTTCAAACCTGAGATTTGTCCGTAAATAATGTATTATTCGATCTTTGTCTATGGTATAGGTACAACAGAAATCCCTTTAACCCTTTCCCTGTTTAATATTCATGTAAGGAATAATGATATCATGAATATTTGTTATAATGAACTTTTATAATAGCATATACACAGGGTGATTTAGCTTAGGCAGAAACTGTGGATTCAGATCTATATTATACCGTAAGCAAACAGAGCAGACCCTCACCAGACGGCTCCTATAGGAGCCGTCTGATCTGGGTCTACTCTATGTGCAAACGAACAGAAAGGCGTATTTATTGCGTAAATGGTTAACTGAGGGAGACACCTTTTACGTTTTAAAAGAGAGTAGACCCGTATTATACAGATCTTGTAGGAGCTATCTGAACAAGGTCTGCTCTTTTTGCTTACGGAACAATATACATGTATATCTGATTATATACAGTTACTGTAATGGTCAAATGTTCCTGTGTTAATATGCCATAAATTCTGAAGGGAGGTGATCCCCTGAGAGCAAAAATTGCAACACATAAAGAGAAAATTGCAGACTCGGTTTTATTGAGTCTGTTCATGAACAGTAATTGAAAGTGCAACACTGCTCACGCCCCCTAGCACCGGCTTAAGCGGTATTCAATTTTCAGAACAAGTACTGAAATTCATGATTTCGAAGGATCAGAAGGTATAACAACACTGAGAATGAAGTACGGGGCGACGTTTTACGGTCGTATATTATAAAAAATATAATTACTATCCATGGTGTCAGTATTTCTCGTATGATTATTCATAAAGATATTATTTTCCTCGTATTGGCTGGTACATTTGGATCGCATTGCTGTGCAAAAGTTCAAATGCTCATTAGTGATCATGATAAGTAGAATAAGTGAATGAGAAAAGATCGGGGTTTATAGTTTGCCTTAGCGAGACTCTAGTGTACTATTTTACCACTATTTTGACGCCTTCTAACACTTTTTGAAACCATTGATCTATTTGTCAAAATAGTTTGAAAACTACACAATACTCAATAAATGGTCATTTTCAGTAGGACTACTCAAAGAGATTAGGTCTAAAATAACCTATAAGGGTATGAGTTCAGCTTTCAGCTGCCTTGGTGCCCAATGGATCAATATACCGGTATATCCAGCATACCATTGTTATTGTTGGCTATTTATATTAGTTTTGTCTCTAAAACAACAAAAAAGTAACCAACGATGGGGATAATGGTATTGCTGGAATTGAAAATGACCACAGTAATTCTGATAATAATGATGATAATTACGGCGTTGATCTGAAAGTGGGAGGTCCCTCGAAAGCAAAAGTAGCAATACGAAAAGAGAAAATATTGCAGAGTCGGTTTTATTGAGTCTGTTCACGAGTGGTAAGTTGTTGATACCGTGGTTCTAATGGTCTTTTATAGGCGACAATATGCTAATGACGACAATGAAGATGCTAGTGATGGCCATGATGATTTTTGTGCTGATGATGACACTACTGCTGTTGCTCATCTATGATGAATGAAAATTATATTTTGATGATGCCGGTGATGGTGGTGGTGGTGGTTATGACAACGACGAGGGATAAACGATGCAGGGTCGTAATGTTGCATTATTAAGTGACTTCTTCACTTTTGGTTGACCTCTATGACCTTGTCCAACAAACAATTTATATTTCTTCTGGAGAGAGAGACAACACTATTTAACGAGCTACTTGGCGCTTCTCAGCCTTAATTGTTTGGTTTTGTTCAAGATACCATCTCACTATTGTGTTTGAAATGTTCAAAAGAATTCCGTCCAAATTGTATGTTGAGTTATTGCAAAAAATGAATGTTTGACATCATCTTAGATGAGGTTACTCACATTAACAGCAATAGAACCTTAACTAAAGCAATCACTTAAATCAAGCCGATGGCTGCTTAATGCAGGTTGAATGTAATACAGAAAGCGCCTATAGTACCCATCTGCATGACTTTCATCCTACAATAAGCTACCACGGGCCTCTCTTTGACTCAGAATTATACCTTTGGTGCCTATTGGCACCTTTGCAAACAGAGTAGACCAAGATCAGACGGCTCCTGTAGGAACCATCTGATCCAAGATCAAACGGTTCCTGTAGGAACCATCTGATAAGGATCTAGTCTATTGCCTATTGAATGGTATGGTTCTGATTCTACAATTTTGTCAGTCATATGAATATAACCCCATTGATCATAATACTATTATAATATTTAGTTGCTCGTAATTCATACATACAAACATTAAATCTCACTCATTTATTAAATAATGGGTTGGGTTAAGTGTTCGGAATTAGTTAATCATTGTGTGGATTTACGTAGCAGGGACACGGCTACACTATGCACTCCGGAACACCGGGGACCCGTCTTACTGGCGTTATCGTGAATAATAACATACGGCTGGAAGCTGGAATTTTATAATAACATTTTAACCATTCGCTTGCTGAATTTTAAAATACATGTCTCCTTCTTTACCAATGCCCTGTTGTATAATTACATATATCTTCATTATCTACAATTATATCGCTGTGCAATCACTGCTCTAGAGTGCACTGGTTGCACAATCAACTTGTAAATAGTGCAGACCCTGATGAGACAGCTCCTGCAGGAGCTGTCTCATCTGGGTCTTCACTACATGTATTTACAGGTAGGTATATTGACGTGAATAGCAAGCGAATGGTTAACACAGGAATAGTTGGTCACTGCGGAAGCTGTAGAATCAGATAGATTTATATAACTCCAAAAGAAAACAGAGTATACCATGATCAGGAACCGTCTGTTCCGGGTTTACCCTATTTGCAAAAAAAGTCAAAGGTTTACCACTTCAAAAGAAAGAATATGTAAGTATCAGTCTAGGCATGGTGCTAGTTGGAATTGCGTTTTTTTCTCAACAAAGCGTTGTTCTCGAGCATGAGATATCCCTGGGATATTTACAATACACTATAAAAACGGACTTCTCTCGGAAACAAATATATATGTCAGTATTACAACACTTAAATGCGTATCCTTTTACAGAGTAGAACGTTCTCAGAATGGTTCTACGAGTTGTAAGTTGGTTAGGAATACCATGGAAAGCGTGAAGATCATTGTGAGCCCTCTTGCATAGACATGGGTGTTCATTGGTCCCATCGAATAATAAAATATAATCATAGCAATCTCAAATGATTAAACCTACAAAATTGCGAGTGCTTTGAAGTATCATTTGGTCATTATTAGTTTGAATGTGCGAAACTGGCAACTTGTAATTAGCAGTGTAGACCAAGATCAGAAGGCTCCTGCAGGACCCATCTATTCGGACTCTACACTGTTTGTCTATTTATTTCAGTAAATTATACTTCAATATTGGCGGTGGCGGTGGTCTAGTGGTAACGCGCTTGACTATCAGTCCGGAGGTCCGGGGTTCAAATCCCGGTCCCACCCGGAAATTTCAGAGACGCTTTTCCGTGTCTCCCACCCGCACATCCTCTCCACCCAGGGGTTAAAATGGGTACCTGTGAGGGTCACTCGCCGGTACTGCGGCTGCATGATTGCGCCATATGTTAGCAGTGCTCAATATTGTAGGCCAATGACTCAATGACCAGGGGAGTAAATGTACAGTCGGCTGAGCGGTCATTCGGAAAGTAGACTATAACTAGGTACTTTACTTTTTTAATATTGAATAGACTTTAAAGTCAAACAAAGATGTATCATTCCACTAAAAACGTCAGTGTTCAAAGGTTTTATGAATGATAAGAGATTTACCCTTGTTTAATATCAAAATCCTCCAAGAGGCAACCACAAGTAGAGAACTTAACGATATATTTTATTACTCACACCCATCTGTACTAATGTATGCTTAAATTTGAACCCTTTACTTTTTAAATACGCCTTTCTACGCCTCTGTAAAAGTCACTTTTTGAGACCATTGTGGTAAATAGAGCATTTGCTCCATAGGAGCAAATGCTCTATATATCACACTGGTTTCAATGCTATATACTTCTAAAATGTTCCTTTTCCCTAGTAAATGCTCCTTTTCGCAGATTAATTCAAAGAGATTGGGTTCAAAAATAGACTATGGAGGAATGGGTTAAATAATATCTGCTTCAATTTGGATCTGGTGCAACTTTGACTGCTTCTGATTCGAGCAAGCGTTTGAGAAACTAACAACTGAGTGTCAAACAGTTTGGATCCTGGTGAGACGTCGAGTTACTCGGCGTCTCATCTGGATCCAAGCTGTTTGCAAATGCGAGAAATGTCGTGAATAGTGGGACAAGTGTTAGCGGGTGTTTACTAGCGAACGTAACACCTTTAATAGAACACCGCATAAATCAAATTATGGTTTTAATTAAATATTTAATCTACTGATCACTGTTATATATGTTAATATGAACAAATTATATCAACATTTAGTATCACAATTTCAACACCCTTTCACCGCCAATGTTGCAAACATGCACCACGACAAATAGTGCAGTCCCAGTCTGATCAGGGACTTCACTTTTTGTCTTAATCTCTATTTCTATATATGTGCTTTATTCCTTTGAAATTTGCATTTATTTATCTCATTTCCTTATTTTACCAAATTATTTAACAAAAGTAGTTTGCAGACGACAATTAGACATTTGGCGCCGAAATGGTTAAACATATTCAGTGAACGGTTCACCATGTGAGGGATTTTTCTCTTCATGATATATATTGCATTGTCCGTAGCAACCTTTTTTATTCTATTGAATGTGTGGCAGTAAGTAGCAATGATTTTATCAAGGGTATAAAATATTTCTTTTGGTTGATATTAGAAATATGTCACGAGAACAGGTTGTTTTCCGATTAAAACATGAGATCGAAGAACTAGTTCTTGTACCGGAAAACAAATCCATTCCAGTGACATATTTTCAATATCAACCTAAAGAAGTTAATAATTCAGTTGATTATATTTTCATGAATTCTAAGTGGAATTAATTATCTAAGTGTAAAATGCAAATTCTGAGACAAAACAATGAAATTGTCACTGAAAATGATATCATCACTAGTGGTAGTGCCACATACGCGATGCATTAGAAACTGTCCTAAGCAGCCATTCGTTTATTGAGCATGGGAGTCTTAAAAGCAGGTGATTTGTTGATACAGGGCAAACGCAATCATATTTTGGCCTGCATTAAGCTACCACTTGCCTTACAAACCCATAATTAGATCTTTTTGATGCCGCTTTAAAAGACCGTTTCTAGTTTACATCTGAGAAATCTCTGTAAATCACTAAAATGTGTATAGCAAAGCTATTTCTAAGAGCAGAAAAAATGTTTCTACATTTATTGTATGTAACCTTCATCAAACGTAGAAAAATGTTTGAAGAATAATTTTGACTGAATTGTCACATGGAAAAGAGACAACTGTTTATGTGTCTTAGATGTCTGAGGTATAGTAGATTTTACCATTTCAATGCTGGAAACGATTGTACTGGTATTTTCAAACAGTGTAGACCCAGATCGATCAGAGGACTCCGAGAGCAGCCATCTGATTAGGGTCTGCACTGTTTGTCATTACCAATCATCTCGTAAGATATAATATTTAATATTGAATTGGTTCTGCCATTAGACAATGATGCGTTATGCAGAAAGCTCCAAAGCGATCATTCCGCGTTATATTTGCTCTACATAAGTGGACACTATGGAGAGGACCTGTCGTAATAGCTAAATTCAACCTTCAGCCAATCAAACAATTGCCCTGAGCAATAGAATATCAGAAAGTTGGAAAGTGAAGCCATTCGTTTCGGTCTGTGACAATGATGCCTACAGTTGGCAATGTTGTAAGACTGTACCTTTACACCTTAATCGGTCTCTTGATAAAGGTAATAAGAGCAACAGATAAAGGTGCGTACTCAAATACTAAAATCGTCATTTCTCCACCAAACCCCATGTTGTGACCACTCTTTAGAAATGCCTCGAAGAGACGATCCTAAAGAGTGGTCACAGCATAGGGTTTGGTGGAGAAATAAAGTTATTCTTGAAAATGCTTTTAATTTACGGATCTTATCAGAACATCTGGGGCCGCCGTAATACCTGATTACTATTTGCATAAAGCTTGGCTCCAAATGAGTGGCCAAGTTCCTCTGGGGTCTAATCATGATATATGCTGTTTGTTAAACCAACCATATGTTCTCAAAAGTTTGAACGTATTAGAAATAGGAAGACTTGCTACAGATTAGAATTTTGGCAGGCATTATTCTTTCTACAGCATGGCAAGGGTTAAGTTAAATCAAAACGTAATAACTAACCATTTGAATGCGAGTAATGAGTGTACAGGCAAATGAAAACAGTGTAGACCCAGATCAGAGGGTCCCTAGTGAAGGTCTTCTGATCAAGGTCCGTAGTTTTTGTCATTCAAAAACTTCTATCAAATTTAAGCCGTTCATAATGAATGGACTCGACTTTCAAACATGTTTAAATACTTAGCATTCAGAGGGATAAAAGCTGGCAGGTTTGTTTGTTGTACAATCCTGTTTGCGGGTGCCAAGATGCGCAGCTCAGCTGTAAATCTTGAACCGGTAGTTATCCTCCTCTTAAAAACGTTTGTCCGCCCAAAACCTTGATCTGCTACTGTTTTAACTTATTTCCGATATATTCATGTTTGAAATAAATAAATGGATAAATGTCAAACAGTTTGGATCCTGGTGAGACACCGAGTAACTCGGCGTCTCATCTGGATCCAAGCTGTTTGCAAATGCATGTCAGGTGCACTCGGCAAGACAAACGTTTATTGTTGGTTTATCGTTTATCATATTTATCATGATACGGATAAACGCACACAGTGTAAGTTCAGATGATGCACGGAGCAACTCATCATCAGATAGATACGGTTCTTGGTTAGCTTGATACTTTAATCATGCTCTTGAAAAAAAAGATATACACAAAAAGTGTGACGACACTTTCAAACCATTTGACCCAACAATTTAAAGCTTAATTATGTGTTCTACTGACCTGCATGTGCGCAGTACGTTCAGTTATCGCGCATCGTGCATGCCTTTCGTGATAAGAAAGAAACCAGGTTGGCGGTTAACCATTTGGGTGTGGAATTTTCAAAGTGCAATTGTCCATCATGTTTTAACGAAGGCTATTTTATTTTTCTAACGGATAATACATGACAAATGGCTTAAAATTACAGGAATATAGTATTAGCATAAAAATACTTTTTTCAGATATACACATGTATATTAATTGATTACACTAATATATGTTTAATATTTTCAGTGCAAGAAACTAACCACTACTGTCCTTTGCAAACAGTGTAGACACAGAAGAGGCTTCCTACAGGAGTCCTCTCTATAAGGTCGGCACTTTTTGTCATATTACATTTCGAGGGCTTGGTGCAAAACTATTCTAACTCCTTCACTTTGTGAAGGAGTTAGAATAGTTTTGCACCAAGCCCTCGATTTTCTTTCAAAGAAATTCCTGAATATTCACGAAAAGCTTGACCTGTTTGAAATTTGGAAAAGTCCTCAAAGATATCTGATAATAACCTATAATTTCCTAACATATTACTGATAACTGATATGCAATCAAATCATTATCCCTTTTCTCTTTTCGGCTGTGTTTATATTATTTTATTATTATTATTATCATCATCATCATTATTATTATTATTAGCGATCATCATCATTATTATTATTAGCGAGTCTTTATTATTTATTTTTAATGAAATGCGTGTTGTAGTAATGTGGGTTTTTTCGGCTATGCATAATTATATACATATAGTACAAACTCGGATCGGGGGGGGGGGGGGCTCTCGGTTGAACTTTCTTATCAGAGTCTACGCCGTTTGTAATTAGAACTCATCTATGACATTTTACCATTCCATGATGGACGAAGCCCCGTGTTAAAAGATTAATGGACCAGTCTTCTTTGAATATTTAACATTCAACGGTTTATGGCTAAATTGGCGGAATTTTAACCATATACTATGTGGTTGGCGAAGAATGAGAGGTCAGCAGTGATCGTCAAGGCATGGTATTTAACCTTTAACCTGCTGAAAAAATGACGTTCCCTCAAAATTTACATTTTTTTAATTAGTTTCGGTTCTATGAAATGTTTGAAATAGTATCAACCGAGTGTCAAACAGCTTGGATTCTGATGAGACGCCGAGCAACTCGGCGTCTCAGCTGGACCCAAGCTGTTTGCAAATGCCCGTGAGGCAAATGGTTAAAAATTAGTCAAGTCATTTAAATAGTTTAAGGTACAGTCGTTGAACAGGAAAATGAGTTTGATGACTCTACCTGTCAAAGTCGATTAGGCCTAGCAATCATAGTGGAAGTAATAACAATGATTATAAGTCTACTGAAAAGGCAATCGATTTATAGGGACATGTGTCTTTAGACACGAACAGAAATATAATTGTCATTCTATGCATTTAACCCTTCTCTTGCTGAATTTTAAAATACATTTCTTCTTCTTTACTCATGCCCTTTTGTATAATTACATATATCTTCTTTCTCTGTGTAATCACTGCTGTGGAGTGCACTGGTTGCACAATCAAATTGTAAATAGTGCAGACCCTGATGAGACAGCTCCTGTAGGAGCTGTCTCATCTGGGTCTTCACTATTTACAGGTAGGTATATTGACGTGAATAGCAAGCGAAGGGTTAACATAAGTTGAAAACGAATACATACATGTAACCATTTGGACAATTAGACATATCCCTCATATAAACGCCTGTTCACGCCCTTGCAAACACAGGAGCTCCCGTAGGAGCCGTCTGATCAGGGTCTGTCCTATTTGCGTATGTGTGTTCGACAGTTTCTGCCATGGTGAAATGGTTCTTTGATCCTAACACCATTACAACAATTCATTTAATTAACCTTTAGCCTGCTATTGGCAGATGAGTAAATACCTATGCAAACAGTTTGGATCAAATTAGACGTCGAGTAACTAGGCGTCTCATCGGGATCAAAACTGTTTGACACCCTGGTTGCATTTTGGTAGACACATTGATTATAGCTTGACTTTTGGAAATGTAGTAGTTGAACAATTCGGTAAAATAATTTGCTCAGCAGGCTAAAGGTTAAGCAATATCTTATTCTTTTGGAGTCCTGTGTCCAATCAATATAATGTCGCATCAGGCATATCCTGCTGTATTCGAATTGGTTCACCCTGCATATTAAGGTGGCGAAGACCTTTATCTCCGCAAACCACCAGAATCACAATTAACGGTCGAATGAAGAAAATACTGTCGGGAAATGTCTAACCGCACAACCCCTCCCCTGCCTGGATTGCATTTTTATCAGTACAAAGCAAACCATACGCTCCGTCCTAGAAACAACATCTCTTATATCTTGACTATTGTTTCTAGAACTTCTGCTATCTCATACTTTCAGAATTTCGTAGTACCCAGTGTTAACTATTAGCCCGCTGTAAAAAGGTAACATCTGATCCAATTTTGATTTGGTTTAGTTTTGACTTTTTCCGATTTTATTTCGCTTTTGAGAAATTAATGATCGTAAGTCAAACAGATTGGATCCATGCATCATTTTTTCCGCATCACATCTGGGAACCGAAATAATGGGACAACCAGTACACTCCATAATTCCTTGAGAGGGACTAGCAAATTTTATATGCCCGATTAGTTTTATTGTATTGTTTATACTTGTTGTATATTATATTATAAAGGCCTATTGCACACAAAGAAAAACAAAAACCATGATGAAAACAAAAACGATTGTTGAGTAATTCAGCAATAAAAATATTTAACGAACCAATTTAACAGCCATAAAAACAAAGGGTCGCCGTTTACGGCGGTTCAATAACGGCAATCCAACATCTGGGCGACTTGGCTTAACTTCAAAAGAGTTTAAACCGTTTACCCAATAGACGCACATGTTCACGCCTTGCAAACAGCGTTGGCCGAGATCAGGAGGGTCTTGAAGGGAGCCGTCTGATCAGGGCCTGGGGTTGCACGGTTTGCTTATGGAATATTACAGACATTATACTACACTTCCTTGGGTGGTCAAAATTCCGGTGTTAATGTTACGTTACGAAACAACAACAGTTCAAGAATATTTGTGGCATAATAAATCGTTCCATATTCGCGAGGATTAAACAATTAAACGTGATACCAACGGTCACATTGAACACACGCATAACGAGAACGGTTGCCTCTTTTCTTTTACTCTTCTGACAGGTGCGCAATTTTATGTAACAGAAAATTAACATCTGGAATACTTGGCTGAACTTCAAAAGAGCTTTAACCTTACCTAATAGATACACCTTCTTATGTCTTTGCAAACAGAGTAGAATTAATTCAGACACCTCCGGTAGGAGCTGTTTGATCAAGGTCTGTTCTGTTTGCTTATTGAACTATATAGAACTGTTTCTGGAATGACCGTAAATGCCGTTGTTTATGGACCAGTATTATAATGGCATATGCACACAGGATTTGTCGATATTGGTATAAACTGTATCATAATTTCATAAGCAAAGAGATCAGACCCTGATCAGACGGCTACAACTCTGTTTGCAAAGGCATGAACAGGTTAACGTATGAAGCAATATCTACAACCCTACAACATTTACTTTTAGACACACATCTTTTGTAAGAAGCGTTTACATGAGAAAAAGAGTTAAAGCAAGCAACTGTACATTGTAATTTGTTTAACTAGAATTTTAATCATTTATCTCATGAATATTGATGAAAAAGTAATTACATCATGGATATTTATTAACTGAATATTTATAATGGCCAATGAACAAAGGAGTATTTGATCATCACAGAACCTGAAAAGACAGATCTATATTATTCCACTATTATCAAACTGAGCTGATCTTATCAGACGGCTCCTTAAGCATCTACTCTGGACTGTTCTGTATGCAAATGCGTATCTATGGAGTGAATGTCTAAGAAGACTGCCATCCGGGTAATGCAATAGATTGTTTTTGTAAACATTGATAAGCAATTAATGTATGTCATTTCTATCATAAAAGTACTCCATAAATTCACGAGAGATGTATGTAATAAAACAATTTAATTCCGTAATTAATTGTTAAGAGTTATAGAAATTGTTCAGTACACATTCTTCGTATGTTTCCTGCAAATATCTACGTAAAGCAACTATTGTTTAATTATTTTACTACCAGTGGGTGTCTAATAACTCAGCGTCTCATCAGGATCCAAACTGTGTGACAGTCCTGTTATGTTTTTAAATGGAATTGATGTAAAGTTCCCTCTGAAACTTAACCCTTTCCCTGCACTATATTTATTAAAAAAATCAATAAAAAAAGTTATAATGAAATATTTAGGTTGAACATTGTAGCCATTTTATAAACTTAAGAATCATATCTATCAAATAACATTAGCAAACAGAGCAGACTCTGATCAGACAGCTCCTCTACTCTGTTTGCAGATGCGTGAAAATGCGTTTATATGAAGGAAAGTATTCAGCAGACGGCAAAGTTATTTGGCCCCAAATACCTATTTGTGTTTTATTGATCTAACTACCGCGTAGCAGACAAATAGGAAATTAAAGTTCAAGTCCCTGTAATATATCTTTGTAAATGTAATAAATGGGTCAATTCAATTGATAAACAACTAATTGATTTGTCAAATGTGTGCGCCTTTATATCACGACCTCGCTGTTAGATTAACGCTCTCAAGTTGCTCATCTAAGCATCGAGAAAATATCACCTCCACGAATTGTCAAAAAAGGATTTAACTTGTGTTTAAAAAAAACACGATAACAGTGTAAACAGTTTCGATCCTGATGAGACGCCGGGTTGATCGGCGTCTAACTAACATCCCAACTGTTTGCAACAAAAGTCCAGATAAGATGTGTAAATTTAAGCATTTTCAAGAACACTTCCTTTATTTCTGCACTAAACCCTATACTGTCAGGGGTGTGATTGACCTAAGAGCTGAGGGGAGGAAATATTTCGGCGCGGGGTTTGGGGGCCGCTTTAGTTAATAATAATACTGTGAACACTCTTTAACCCTTCGCTTGCTATTCACGTCAATATACCTACCTGTAAATAGTGGAGACCCCGATGAGACAGCTCCTGCAGGAGCTGTCTCATCAGGGTCTGCACTATTTACAAGTTGGTTGTGCAACCAGTGCACTCCACAGCAGTGACTGCACAGCGAAATACGTGTACGCAGTGAAGATATATGTAATTATACAACAGGACATGGGTAAAGAAGGAGAACTGTATTTTAAAATTCAGCAAGCGAAGGGTTAATTAAAATCGTCTTTTCGAGATGATTCTAAAGAGTGGTTGCAGTCGAAAAGACGATTCTAAAGAGCGGTGACAGTATGGGGTCCAGTGGAGAAATAACGAGTTTGGTATTGGGGTACGCACCTTTATACCACTGTTGCAAATGAAATTGCGGATTCGTCCGAAGTAGGCTAAAGATTAATTGTGCACAGATATTGAACAGAAATCAGATCATCAGACTTAAGAAGTCCATTGCCATGAGCATGTAACGATCTTTACCGGGGTAGCAAAGCTGCTGTATTCACCTTTCATCATTTAGTTACGCCAGTTTATGGCGGCCACAATCTATGCCTAAGATCAATATGTCAAATTCAGGGACAACCGAATCAGATTTGACGATTTGACGCACAGTTAGATACTCTTTCATTCAGAACGCAATGGACCTGTCTTGACAGAGAACTACAACGTCGTATCCTTACTGTGTATTTCATCAAAACATTTTGGTATATATATATATAACAATGGCTTGTAACATTGACTCGTTCGCTGCCAATGTTGCATCCGTTATTACCTGTGCAGATGGGACGCCAGGTAACTCTGTGTCTTCACGTTTTGCAAATGTCGTATATAGCTAAAGGGTGAAATATCTATAATTATGCATGTGCCCATGGGTATATACAACAAAAACCTGAATTCCTCTTAAAGAACATTTTGAGGACAGTTTATAATTACAGTTATTATATTGCCTGGCATACATAAGAAGACCCCAAATACGGCTATTTTCTGGCCCTTCGGGACCACCAGTTTCAATGATTTTAGTTATGAAATTTGAAAACCGCTTAAGCCAGTACTAGAGGGCATGAGTAACTTTGAATAACTGCTTATGAACAGACTCAATAAACCAAGTCTGCAAGTTCCTGTTTTTGCTTTCGAAGGATACTTGTAGCTCAGACGTTTATAATTCGATATCAAAATTATCCCGTATCGTACTATGGTCAAGCTCACTGTCATTTACAAAAGGTCTGGACCCAGTAATTTGACGTCTTGTCACGAAGTTATTTGACACTCAGTGGATCAGTTTTTCGTAAAAGCTTGAACGTGAGTAAAGTGCTTAAATTTGGGTTTAGAGGAGGCATGTTTTTCAGCATGATAAAGTTTAGAATATGAATACCTATGACGTGTGGTTAGGTTATTCAACCTCAGTGGAACTCAAATGCCCCAATTACCCTAAGAATATGAACAAACATACTTAGGCAAATAGTGCATATCCAGATCAAACGGTTCCTAAAGGAGCAGTTTGACTCGGGTCTACATTATTTTCTCTAATATGTCAGTCCAACCCAAAGCTATCAAAATGGTACACATGTATTAACTTGAATAATTCAGCTTCACAAGCAGATACGGAGATTGTAGATTGTGTGTCCCGCTTACTCAGGGTAATCCCAGTGGAAATCGTTGGTTATTGACCAGAAGAAAATTATAATTGGATGTAACGATTCTAAAACCTCAATTTATGTCATAAATGACAAAGCGGGTCGTGAGAAGGTAGATTATACAAACCTTGAGAATACTCGTAATTGTTAATACTGGGCGTTTTAGATTTTCCTTTGCTGCAGTAAATACGGACGTTCAAATTAGTATCAGTGTCGGTCTTTAACCCATTACCTCATAGGATATTTTTAGACCAAACCGCTTTGAATAAATCTACTGAAAAGAACATTTACTCGAGATAAGGAAATATGGAAGGAGGAACATTGTAGCCGTTTTAGAAGCTACAGAAATAGATATTTCAAATCCAATTACCAAACAGAGCAGGCCTTGAGCTGACGGATCCTATAGGAGCCGTCTGATCTGGGTCTTCTCTGTTTGCAAATGCGTTTATATGAGGGAAAGGGTTAATACATGTGCCGGCTGTATGCAAAGTGGAAGTCATGCAGAATGAATGAATGATTAACACTAAAAATATTAACTTAATACATATTTGTGAAGAGACCGATTCCTGCATTATTATTCATTAAGAAAACGGTTAAACTGGCTTAATTGAAAATTCCGCCTCTTTATTTGCTATAATACTTATAAACTAATTCTGAATCTCTGTTGAATGTTACCAGGTGTGTATTATTGCGCGTCGTGGTTAGAGGTTAACTAGTAAAACATATTATATATACCATGCTAGTGCCATTATCTTAAGATAAAACTATGGCAGAATACTTCAAAGGAAAATAAAGTTAATTATTTAAGACCTTAATTAATCTCATGTAGTGAACTCTTCAACATTTACAACTCACAAAGAGCTGATTTATTAAAGGGACACAGTTAACCTCGTCATAAATATAAGGACAGCGCATAACCTCTTAATATCCTTCGAGCAAATCATATGCTTACTGCAATCAATCTGTGACACGTGCGTTTTACCACTTCCTTGTATTTCCTAGAGGAAGGTCAAAGGAGTTTGTACCGAAAGGTTTTGAATGCTGAATATTCAAAATCGAACGGATCATAGAGAGTTCATCCAGAACGAAAGACTTAGAACTTCTGCAGGATGATTCCAGATGGCAAACAGTGCCGACCTGGATCATACGGCCCCTATAGAGGAATCCTTTAATCTAGGTCTTCACTGTTTGCAATTGCCCTCATTCAAATGGTTTGAACGAAATGACACAGAAAATGTACAATTGATGTAACTAAAATAGTTGTTACAGTATTTGACGGATTTGTACTGAGATGGTGCTTTACAATGACAGAAATAACAACGTATGTCAATGGAAAATATTTACTCTAAAGCAGCTGATACACTATTAGCCCATTACCTAATAGGTTATTTTTTAGATACAACCTATTTGAATAAATCTACCGAAAAGGAGCATTAACTAGAGAAAAAGACAATTTTAGAATTTTGTAGTTTGAAATCATTGTGATAAATAGAGCATTTGCTCCTATAGGAGCAAATGCTCTATTTATAACAATGGTTTCACAAAGTGACTTCTACAGAGTCGTCAAAAGTCGTCAATATCAGGGAATGGGTTCATAATAATATATGTACATGTACGCCTCATTTTGTTCAGTTTAACCATGGGTTTGTTCTATATTTATTCCGAATTTCAATACTTACTGAATATTCATGTACAAAATAGTTACAATGAAATATAGAAAGTGGAACATTGTAGCCATTTTAGAAAGTAAAGAAACAGATCTTTCAAATTCCATTAGCAAACATTGCAGACCCTACTCAGGCGGCTCCTATTGGAGCCGTCTGATCTGGGACTAATCTGTTTTCAAGTGCGTTTAATCACAGTTATATGAAGAAAATGGTTATTTCAAATAACAGACAGAAGATTGGGCCACAAGTTCACACAAACTTAGTAAGGGTCGGTTCCCCAACAATTTGTATTAGCATTCCAGAAGAGCCACAGGTTGTAACTGAACTTGTCTTATTTACGTATCATGAATCAATATAATTTTCATTTGAAAAGGCGAAAACACCTTCACCATTGTGACCTATGAAAAAAACACATGTCTAGCAAATAGTGCAAACCTTTATCAGATGACTTCTTCATAGTCCCTGTGATCTGTGAATTTAGTGTTTTTGTCTATGTCATTTTTGAGAATACGGAGTATTATTGTGTGCAATTTAAATTATTACGTGAAAAGGTCAATACCAGCAATGTTAAATGATTACTTTCAAATACAAACATTTACCCTTTATATACATGTTTTGTGTCTAAAAGTAAATGTCGTAGAGCTGTCCATCGAATAATTAAATAATTATATATGTTAACCTTTTCAAGCATTTGCAAACAGAGTAGACCCAGGTTCTGCTATGTTTGCTTATGAACTATATAAATGTGCTTCTACAGGTTCGGCCATGGCCAAACTACCCATATCTGCTTAATTGTTCTATAGTTCGATTTCGAGCGCTGAGCCGTGACTGCACTTTTCTATTTATAGAAGTTGCAACCATTCTAATTTATGAGTAAGTGGACAATGGTTGTCACAAGAAGCTCGTAGTAATCGTGTAGTTTTAGTTTATACAGTAAAACCTCCCTATAACGGCCACTAAATTACATAAAGTATTTTGTGTTAAAGGCAGGTGGCTGTTTAAAGCAAGGTAAAAGTAAAACAGAACGCTCCTATAGGAGCGTTCTGATTTACTTTCACCTTGCTTTAAGCAGCCACCTGTCCTAAACACCAACTGATTAACACAATTTAGTGGCCGTTATAGAGAGGGTTTACTTTATATGCTTATTACTTGTCTGTATTACCACAGGTAACTCCGGAACAAATACATGGTTTGTGACGCATTTTACCTCTACGGGTGGACTGGTCCTAAAGGTCACAGCTCACGGATCAAAATCGAACTATACCGGAATAGGGAAATAGTATTTGCTTCTTGTGAACAAGACAACCTATCTGATGTATTTGAGTCAGAAAACGTAGGGCGTACATTAGTCCTGCAAGTTACTGAAAATCTGCAATACATATATCATGTCTTATCTTAACCCTTAATGTTATACAAACGCTTCTTAACTCTATTTCAAACAGAGTCGATCCAGATCCAATAGAAACTGTTTGATCAGGTTCTGGATTGTATGCTTATGGAATAATACAGGTCTGAATCTACAGTTTGTGCCATGGCATATTATTTTCTTGTTAAAATGCCATTATTAAAAAACAGCACATTCAATATAAAACGTTATTTGTTTTATGAGGTGAAGGGTTACTCGTCAGGGGTCATACAGGCTTCACCTACGTGCACACCCTCGGTGTTATTTACAGGATGCTGCAACAAGGTTATCGATATATCGTTGATATGATATTTTAGTAACATGACATGCGATTTTTTCATGAAATATGACATATCTGTTCGATACTGAAGACTTTCGCATGGCATCTGCCGCTTCCATTCTATTTTTATATCCATGTCCGATACTGGTATATATATCAGATCCCCTGAACTACATCTGGGACGTTCTTTGAGAAAAGGTGTCTTATTGCAGATGTCGCGTCTATTATGAGGTACATATATTCTGAAAATGGCTGATCTAGTTCAACATTGTTCCCAATGCAATAAAGCCATTGTTCCATGCAGAGAACAGTTCAGTATTATATCAGATCACTGTGAACAATCAACAAAACAAAACAAAAACCCATACTTGCGAATCTGATAATGTCTGGAAAAAATACATTTCAAAATTTAAGAACTAGCTCCGAAAAAAGTTATCGTGGATACAACACAAGTCGATGTGTCACGAGTGATGGCATGGTAATAATCTACAAGTTAAAACGCCCGTAGTTATACGGGACGGAACGACAACGACTAACACCTACAACACTGATTAATTGGGTTCAATCTTCTACGATTCTTTTCACGACAGTATGTCAATTAAACCCCAATGAACAGAATGTCTGCTCATATGCTGACATGGTGCAAAGTTTTCCCTCTTCTGGTTCGCTCAAAAACAAACCGAATACCAAACAGCTTAAAATGGATCCAAATTGTCTACAAACGTCAAAAGTAATGTAATTTATTATGCACTGTTGCAAAATCAAACTACCGATTCATATTGTATCACATTCCCTCCTACTGACGCCTTTTTTGTCGTCTCTGTAAAAGTCATTTTTAAAACCATTGTGATAAATAGAACATTTGCTCCATAGGAGCAAATGTTCTATTTATCACAATGGTTTCAAAACTACGCAATTCAAATTTTCCTTTTCTCTGATAAATGCTCCTTTCAGGTAGATTTATTCAAAGAGGTTGGTTCTAAAATAGCATAGAAGGAGGGGTGGGTTAAAGGAGATGGAGCTCTATGGAAATTAAAGGTCGGCATTATTAACTAACATACAAAGATAACCTGATAACATTTTATGTGTATTGCAATTAATTCCAACCTGTTATCTGCTTCTCTGAATGCACTATACGAGTACATATGCCATTGGACATGTCATTGACTAAACTGTGGTGAACTTTGCAATCTGTTTCAACCCAAGTAACTTGGGGTTTTCATCAGAATCCTGATAGTTTGACATTTTGAAAGTTGTTTCTTTAAGCCAATAAGAAAAGTCAAATTTTAATATCAGAATTGATGTAGATGGCAAAAATTCTGCCAAAAATGTTTGCTTGGTAATTTAAAGGTTTACAAACCGTAGTGAACCATCTATAATGCAACCATCCCAATGCGTCTAATTCTGGTTCTTAAAGGCAGGTGATAGCTTAATGCAGGACGAAGTTATGCAGAAAGCTCCTATAGGAGTAGCTTTCTGCATTACTTTTGTTCTGCATTAAGACATCATCCGCTTTTACCCCTTTCCCTCATATAAACGCGTTTTCACGCATTTGCAAACAGAGTAGACCCAGACCGTCTGGTCAGGGTCTGCTCTGTTTGCTTATGGAATTTGATAGATCTGCTTCTTTACTTTCTAAAATGGTTACAATGTTCCACCTTTCATACTTCATTATAACTGTTTTATATATAAATATTAAGTAGGTTTGAAATTTGGAATAAACCTAGAACAGGGAAAGGGTTAAACTAGCTATCTTCATTGATAAAATGGTTGCTATCGAATGGTTTTACTGTATTAACAAATCATCACAGAGAATAATTTACTTTGGTCGTAGTCAGATGATCAGAGCAGTACATTTTCAAATCTGAAGTAATCTGATCTGAGTTAAAAGTTAACTTTATTTTCAAATTTATATGTTTACTAATTGCACAAAGATAAGCGTAAATTGAATAAACATTAAGCGCATATCTTGTAAAACCACGAGCTAAGACGCCATGGATTCTCCAGGTTCGTACAATATGATTTAACCCTTCTCTTGCTGAATTTTAAAATACATTTCTCCTTCTTTACCCATGCCCTGTTATCTAATTACATATATCTTCACTGTGTATAAGTATTTCGCTGTGCAATCACTGCTGTGGAGTGCACTGGCTGAACAATCAACTTGTAAATAGTGCAGACCCTGATGAGACAGCTCCTGCAGGAGCTGTCTCATCTGGGTCTTCACTATTTACAGGTAGGTATATTGACGTGAATAGCAAGCGAAGGGTTAATGTATGATCAAAAAACGAGGGAGCATTGCAATTTTTAGGCAATCTTGATATCCGATGAAATCTAATTTTTTCAAATTACGAATTTTCGGCGTGTACAAATACATGCTAATTAATCAATTTGAAAGAGTTTCATCCAAGTACCTTAACCGTTTACCCCATGAATATGCAGGGAGTAATGCCATCATGAATATTTATTGACTCGTGTTTTGTAATGGTATACAAACTCAGGATGTTTTTGCCTTGGAAGAAACCATTGAATAAGATATATTGTAATTATGTAGGTAAATAGAGTATACCCTAATCAGACGGCCCCTAATCTGTATGCAACGGCTTTGAACAAACGTATGAGATAAAGAAAGTCCTAACAATAAGGTTGTTGTAAAGTTATTCAAGCTATACTTTGCAAAGTGTTCAGAGCCAGCTGAAACTCGGCCTGCCATCAAGGTCCAAACTGCTTGATACTCTGGGTATTTGTTTAAATAGAAACAGAGACAGAACCTATTTTAAAATTGATTTAGAGAGCATTTATCAGCAGGCTTGCAGTGCTGTAATATTTACAACAATAGGCACATTTCGCACAAACATATATGACATGGGTTTGATAGATATAGTGATACTGTGACGTTTACAGTTTTGTGAACAGCGCTGTAAAAGTGCAGATTCTTATTCTTGTCAAATGACATTTCGTGTATATTCATAAAGGCATTGTTTCTTAAATGACTGTTCATAGAGTAAAACGTTAGTACGTTTTGTAATACAGTTGAACTTCGATATCTCGAACTCGGATAACTCGAACTTCGGGATAATTCGAACAAAAAAGTTCAGTCCCTCCAAAACTTATAATACAGAATATCTCTAAAATGTATCACTACATATATCTAGAAACACGTGTTACAGCTTAATACGGGTCTAAAGTAATGCTGAAAGCTCCTACAGGAGCTTTCAGCATTACTTTATACTTGTATTAAGCTGTGGCCTTGATAAATGGTTCAGGTTATATATCGGATAACTCGAACTTCTGTTATCTCGAACTAATTTGTACGGTCCATTGAAGTTCGAGTTATCGACGTTCAACTGTAGTTTGCTACTTAAGAGATTATGTAAGTTTCGTCCTCATGGTGTAAGTGAACAGAAGCGTCAGTGCAACAGGGTTGCTGTCAGTCTCATTCCGCAATAAAGATAACCGTTTTCGAAATACGTGTACTTTGGTTATACAGAAAAAACTCACTAACCCGATTTTTTTGTAAAGAAAAACTTAGAAATTTTCAGGCAGACGGCTGTCCAGTGCAGGATAAAAGTAATTCAGAAAGCTCCAGGTGGCTTTCTGCATGACTCTTACACTACATTAGGCAGATCCCTGTCTTAAAGAGGGATAATAACACTCATTTGATTGTTCGGAATGGCGATGTTATAGCGTATTTCGATGCAAAAGTCCACCCGTAAAATTATTGCTGCCTAAACTGCAGTCTAAGTAGTAAGCATGCAGAGGTACCTACAAGTGAGTAGTATAGCAGATCAATATTTCATCTCAAATGCATATAACATACTGAGTTATATAAGATTTTCATCACCAAATTTTATCGTTAGTGTTAAACCCCTCGAGTCGGAAACATTAACAGTATGTCATAACACACATACAGTGATCCTCCGATAAAGAGAACAATAAATAATTACTGACACTTCTGTTTTATATGCCACCTGGTGAACAAGATATTACAATACCACAGGCGCTTCCCGGTGAGATATCGTCAAATATGAATAAGAATGCGCTTTGAGATACAATAAACCTGTAGCATTCTGAAAGACTACAATAACGGGACTTCGGTTTCTTCGAGCAATACTGATATACAACTTCCCTCTCAGATGTTCTACTTATCTTTAAAACAGCTGGGTGTTTGTTTTTAGATACATATGTACAGAAGGAATCCAGGTGCAATTTGAACAATTTAATGGATTTAGGAACAAGTGGTCTCCATTTCAGTTAGTTAGTTAAGGGTTTACATTCGCGAATGTTTCCATCCCATTGTGATTATTATGCTACCACACATAATTAATAGCGAATTAACCAATTCCCTCCATAGGAGCGAATGCTCTATTTATCATAATGGTTTCAAACCTACACGATTCTAAAACAACCCCTTCTTTCTAGTAAAATGCTCATTTCCAGTAGATTTATTCAAAGAGGTTGTCTAAAATAGTTTAGGACGTAATAGGTTAATAGTAATCACAATACTCCAATCCAAAATGTTACTACAGTTGAACTTCGATATCTCGAACTCGGATAACTCGAACTTCAGGATAACTCGAACAAAAAGGTCAGTCCCTCCAAAAACTTACAATACATGATATCTCTAAAATGTATCACTACATATATCTAGAAACACATGTTACAGCTTAATACAGGTCTAAGGTAATGCTGAAAGCTCATACAGGAGCTTTCAGCATTACTTTAGACCTGTATTAAGCTGTGGCCTTGAGAAATGGTTCAGGTTATATATCGGATAACTCTGTTATTTCGAACTAATTTGTACGGTCCATTGAAGGTCGAGTTATCGAAGTTCAACTGTATTAAAGACATATTCAGAGTCAATTGTCGATTTAGATTTGACTACAATTACCAAACACTGTAAAACCCCTCTCAAGCGAACACCTTATTAATAAACATAATTTTATTATGTGTCTTTATAAGCAGGTGGTTGCTAATTGCAGGAGGAAAGTAATGCTACTCTGTTTGCAAATGCATAAATATGCGTTAATATGAAGGAAATGGTTAACAGTGATCGTTACAGTTTAATGCAACTGTTCGTAGCTTTTCAGACCAGAACTGTTTAGATTACGGCAATAATCTGTTATAATCTCAACATTTCGGTCTGAAAATCTGCGAACAGTTGCAAACTGTAACGGTTACTGTCAACTGAACGCAGCCCAGACGTCTGAGAAAAGTTTAGTTTGCTTCTATCTAAATAATTAAAACGTTGGTTCTCTCATAATATCTTTGGTAAGTATTACAGTTGCGTCTAAATAACTTATATATACACCAATCTAGTTGAAAAGGTTATCACATGTTCGCTCCTAGAGTGTCAGAGATTAATTACATAGCATTGTAACCATCGCGTACTAACGATAAGTTTACTTACGTAAATCGAAACCTACTTGATATGTTTGCACATGTCAATGTTTATTCATTTTTGTAAACTCAATATTTAATCAAGATAAAACTGAATGAACAAAATACGCTTGTAAAGATTTATGTTAGGATACATGGAGGGTTAAATGACGTCGATTACGTGAGGCAACAATATAGATCCTGATCACGTGTCCTCTGAAGGAGAAATTTAACCTGGAATGACCAAGTGTATGGTCTATCGTATTTAATCCTATACCTCCATGAATATTCATATGAGAAATTATGACATAGTGAATACTAATTAAATGATTTTTAACAACTGCATGTGAGCATAGGACTACTTAGCCATGATAGCATAAACTGTAGAATCAGGCCTATATTATTCCATATGCAAACAAAGTACAGTATATAATCCCTCAAATGCGACCACTTCTTGAATAAACATTTCTGCCTTTATAAGCAGGTGGTTGCTTAATGCAGGACGAAAGTTATGCAGAAAGCTCCTATGGGAGCTTTCTGCATAACTTTCGTCCTGCATTAAGCTACCACCTGCCTCTGCCACCCGGAATTATGCCCAATGTTGGTGGTCGCATCAGAGGGTTTTTTACTGTATAAGCCGTCTGATTTGGATCTACTTTGTTTTCTGAGGCGTTAATAGGCGTGTCTTTGGAGTAGAGGTTCAAAGTATGAATAGATGCTTTAAACTGATACTTATTTGAAGGAAGTACCCGAGTAAGTTTGGTCAGAGGTCTATGCACCTAAATGATACATGAGTTTTACATTGATATCATTTACAATGAATGAGATGCAGTATGGAATGTTACCGCGTAAGTTATATGCTTAAAAGGCCATCATATTACAGTTTGTGTCTATATTAGTGACAAAAAATATACTTATAGATTGGTCCAGATTCGGGTTATGGTATCACCTGTTGTCAGTTACGCATACGATATAGTGTCGATTGACGTCAGTTGTGAAAAAAACACTTTGGGCATCAGAATTAATGCGTAATGCAGGGCGAAAGTCATGAAGACAGCTCATAAAGGAGCTTTCTGTATGATTTTCACCCTGCATTAAGCTGTCACCTGTCTTAAAGACCGATAATGATACTTATTTTAGTGTTCGAACTATTACTGTACTACAGAATATGTCTGATCTGGGTCTACACTGCTTGTAAAAGCACCAATAAGCATCTCTTTGAGCTAAATAAATAGAAAAAGCATTTTTATATCTTAATCAAATGTTAAAGGTACTGTTTGTATTTTTATAAAACCTGTTGTATATCAGTTCCGAAAATGAAACGGTGGGTCTAACTGTGGCACTATTTCGAATTTTATTTGCAATACGTGGTTTTGTTCTAAATTTCTAAAAGCTCGGTGTTATGCATTTCTTAAAGCTGCTTGTTTTAAATGTCTATAATCTGCATGTACTAAATTTCTGAAAGCAGCATATTCTACATTTTAAAGGCTGAAAGTTTTTCTTAACGCTGCATATATTACAGATAGTTAAAAGCAGCGTGTTCTAGATTTCTAAAGGCTGCATGTTTTTAATATCTAAAGGCTGCATGTTCTACATTTCTTAAAGCTGCATTTTCTAAATTTATAAACGCTGCATGTTCTACATTTCGAAAAGCTGCATGTGTTACACTTCTATAAGCCTGTATTCTAAATTTCTAAAAGTTGCATGTTCTAGATTTCTGAAAGGATGCTTGACAGGTTTCAATCTAAAAATGTGAGCTTCATTGAATAGCTGTCTATAGCAATCAATAAATCTGCGGAATGCTTGCCATATTTTATTGTTGTTTCATTGTTGTTTTGTTGGCAATAGTTGTCATGTGGGATTTATCATTAAGAATAATGTAAGTTACAAAATAACCAAATAAATCAACTCATATGTTTTAATAAATTGCATGGAGCTCACGTCTGTGTGAGAATGGGCCGAAATTAAAAGAAAAACAAATTTTACCTGTATCCATGCTTATAAAACTTTTAGTTGAGTCTGAGTTTGTTCTCAAGCTTTTGATTGGTCAGATTGAGCCAAAGGCTCAAATCTGACCAATCAAAAGCTTAAGAACTCAAATCTGACCAATCTAAAATGTGAGCTTCATTGAACAGCTGTCTATAGCAATCAATCAATCTGCGGAATGCTTGCCATATTTTATTGTTGTTTTGTTGTTGTTTTGTTGGCAATGGTTGTCATATGGGATTTATCATAAAGAATAATGTAAGTTACAAAATAACCAAATAAATAAACTCACATAATCAATAAGTCAATTGCATGAAGCTCATTTCAGTGTGAGAATGGGCCGAAATTAAAAGACAAACATATTTTACCGGTAGAGGCGCCATTTGACACCTTTGCAAACAGGGTAAACCCAGATCGGACGGGTTCTATAGGAGCCGTTTGATTAGGGTCTGCTCTGTTTGACTGTGAAATTTTACAGTTGCTGTCATGACCAACAACTTTTGTATCCATATATCGTTATAACAATTCAGCTCATAAATATTCATTATGCCATTATTTCGTTCAGGAATAATCCCATCAGAATCCCAGCTGTTTGACACTCGGTCATAAGTTTCTCAAAAAAATCATCATTGACTCGGAAGTAGTCAAAACTGTACTAATTCTGAGCAGACATAGTTTTTTTTACAGCGGGGTAATGGTTAACCTTTTACACCATTAATACGTCTTTCTACGCCTTTGCAAACAGAGTAGACCCGGATCAGTGTACCATGCACGAATTGTGCAGTTTCTTATAAAATGTACCTGATAGCAACCAGAGAACACCCAGATCGGATCAGAGTATGCTCTATATGCTTATAAAAGTATACGGATTTGTTTGTAGTACAGTTTCTGCTCTGTTAGATATCAATAAAGCATTCAGTTAATAAATATTCATGACGTTATTATTTCCTATAGAGGTAAAGTGTCAACTTAGTGATTCAGTCGACTGTAGGTTAGACTAGATTGTGGACATACACTCCCGTATTTCATAAACACCTTCAACAGATACCTATAAACATCAACACTGAGAAAAGTGCGTCCAATCTAAACATCGGCATCTGTTTAGAGAAACAGTACAGTAAAATCCCGCTAATGCGACCACCTAAAATAGGTATAATTATGGGCGCTAGATACTGTAGCTTAATGCAGGAAAAAAATAATGCAGAAAGCTCCTTGAGGAGCTTTCTGCATTACGTTTGTCCTGCATTAAGCAACCACCTGCTTATAAAGACAGCTATGTTTATTCATTAAGTGGTCGCATTAGCGGAGTTCTACTGTATTTACAAATCATATTTTTCAATAATTTACTCTATGAATATTCATGACATCACGAATATTATTTGCATTATTATTTCTTTATAATGGCACATGATCGCGGGAATTGTTCGACATGACACAGACTGTAGCACAAACTGTAGCATCATACCCGTTCTGTTTCATAAGTAAACAGACCAGGGTCCATGCTTATACAGCTTTTTAGTTGAGCTTATAAAACTTTTGATTGGTCAGATTTGAGTTCTCAAGCTTCTGATTGGTCAGATTTGAGCCAAAGGCTGAAATCTGACCTTTGAGAACGAAAACAGACTCAACTAAAAGTTTTATAAGCATGGATCCAGATCTTGATCAGACGGCTTGTACTCTATTTGCAAAGGCAAAGAAAGGCGTATTTATGGAATAACGGGTTAAAACCTCTCTGAAAACACTCAGATACGTAGACATCTTCAAAACTAGGCGATTGTTTAACCCATTCCCTCATATTGACGACTTTTGACGACTCTGTAAAAGTCACTTTGTGAAACCATTGTGAGAAATAGAGCATTTGCTCATATAGGAGCAAATGCTCTATTTATCACAATGGTTTCAAACTACAAAATTCTAAAAATTTCCTTTCCTCTAGTTAATGATCCTTTTCGGTAGATTTATATAAAGAGGTTGTATCTAAAAATAGCCTATGAGGTAATGGGTTAAGGCAGGAGACAAGCAATGCAGAACGTTCCTGCTTTGGTGTTCTGTCTTACTTCTCACCTTGTAGTAAGCTACCCCCTGTATTGAAGTTCCAGACAAATGTCTCTTTTTATGGTGGCATTAGAGGGTTTTTACTGTACATATTTTTGATTTTGAGGTTTGTATATCTGTAGTATGCTTTTGTCATATCTACATGTGAACATTTACATATAAACACCGACATCTGTTTAGAGAAACAGTATTCACAAATCAATTTTTCAATAACTGTGTTTTACCTTTCTGAAAACAGTCCCTTAAGCTGTACATGTACATTTATTAATACAAGACTATTGCTTAATGCATGGCGAAAGCAACGCAGAAAGCTCCAACAGTAGCTTTCTGTATTAATTTAGCCCCGTATTAAACTACCACCTTTATTTCAGACCCAGAATTAGACCTCTATTTTGGTGGTCGCATTACAGAGGTGTTTTACTCTACTTGACTTGTATATTTGTATTATGTTTTTATCATAATTATTTGCATTGTATTATTTACTTGGTCAAAGTAGTATGTGCTGCTCTTGCCAATAAAGTTGACTGATTTATAATGTTGTTGAAGAGCTTTGTTAAAGGTTAGGACTCTTAAATTCAATTTAAACCGTCAAGTATAACTCTAACATAGTCGAGTTTCTTGACCTTTATCTTCATTGAATCTTCCTGAGCACCTTGTGTATATCGCTTTCTAAACGTATGTCCTATTCATGTTGAAATAATAGCCAGCTTAAATCCAGATTTACTACATTTTTTACTCGATTTTTTTCTCCAGATTTCATAAACTACTGACCGATTGTCAAACAGCTTGGATCCTGATGAGATGCCGAGTTACTCGGTGTCTCATCTGGATCCAGGCTGTTTGCAAATGTCAGTTAGGTCGCGCTCAGCATGTGAATGGGTAGGTAGATGTTAAAATTGCAACTACAGTTGAACCTCGATAACTCGAACTCCAAGGGACCATGCAAATTAGTTCGAGATAACAGAAGTTCGAGTCATCCGATTTCTAATCTGAACAATTTATCAAGGCCCATGCTTAATACAGGTCTAAAGTAATGCTGAAAGCTCCTATAGGAGCTTTCAGCATTACTTTAGACCTGTATTAAGCTGGCACACGTGTTTCTAGATATTTATAGAGATACATTATTGGAGCAATTCTGTATTATAAGTTTTGGAAGGACTGAACTTTTTGTTCGAGTTATCCATAAGTTCGAGTTATCCGAGTTCGAGATATCGAAGTTCAACTGTATATAATATATAACAGTTTGGATGCTGCTTAGATACTAGATCAACCCTGACTTGATTTAAACTTTTTTTCAATTTCCTTCTCTTAGAAATGTTACATTGATATTATAGAGTAGACCCGTCTTTATAGCGACTGCTAAAGACATAAACATAACCGTCTTTAAAATCAGGTGTTGACTTAAAGCAAAAAGCTATCACCTATGACACAAACTTGGAAACATTTTGCATTAGATTACTACCTGTATTTAGAATACAGAATTCGACTCAGACTTTTGAGTGGCCATTATATAGAGATGCTGCTGTAGGTAAAAAAACTGAATTGGCAAACAGACATGCCATGCATGCTAGGCGGTCCATGGTCCCACCCGTGTGCCATATGGCCCCTAAGATCTATACTGCTACTGGTTTACGTTTAGGGAATGCGAGATTATCGGTTCATCGCTGATATGTAGCAAGATTTCCTCTCACATTTTAAAGTGTTGATTACCTCAGTGAAATGCAATCGTAAAAAGCATAATTGCCCAGCGTAGTATGAAATTTTGCACGCGACATAGCAGTAATGAAGTATATGATGTTCATGTCATCCTATTACTGTAGTGTTAGGTAATGAATCCAGGGCTTAGTGCAAAAGTGGTAACTACATTTAAACTCATTTACAAATAACTGTTTTTCTTAAACGTCATATTTGGTTTTTCTTAAATCCTTTCGCTGTCAACAGCGACTCTATGGTTTCCTTTTCACACAATTTGGATCAAGATTAGACGCAATTATTCATCAGGGCCGAATATGTTTGATACTGTTTTATGTTTCTTAAAAGACAATAGAAGAACATTAAAAACATGAAATTGCAGCAGATGAAAGAAATTGCAGACCACACTCTATTGGCAAAGCGTAATCGTAATGTTAAATAGATTGACTAGAAACGAGATATTGAGTCACTTGGTGCCCCATCAGGACCCAGACTACAACATTCATTGTTAGTTTGTAGGTACAACCCGCGGGGTCCCTGTTGCAGGATAAGTTTTGACTTTATATTGTTTTGGGATCCGGCACTTGTTTTATAAGTGTAAAGTTTTAAAATACTTTAACAAACAACCCATAAAAATTCTTAACCCTTCGCTTGCTATTCACGTCAATATACCTACCTGTAAATAGTGCAGACCCAGATGAGACAGCTCCTGCAGGAGCTGTCTCATCAGGGTCTGCACTATTTACAAGTTGATACATGTACATGCAACCAGTGCACTCCACAGCAGTGATTGCACAGAGAAATAATTGTAGACAGTGAAGATATATGTAATTATACAACAGGGCATGGGTAAAGAAGGAGAAATGTATTTTAAAATTCAGCAAGAGAAGGGTTAAGTATTGTTACAAAACTTCTCTCAAGCCACCACGTAAAAAATAGACACGGATGTCCCTAAAAGGGGCGATTGCTTTGCCATTTCCCTGTCTATTTTAATTTCGTGTTTCAATACCTACTGAATAATCATAGACGTATTAGTTATACTGAAATATGGAACGTGGAACATTGTAGCCATTTTAGAAAGTAGATAAACAGATATATCAAATTCCATTGGTAAACAGAGCAGACCCAGAACAGACAGCCACTATCCGGGTCTACTCTATTTGCAGATGCATGAAAAGGAAAAGGCAATGAGTTAATACAGGATGGACATAATGCGAATAAAAGTTTTCTGCATAAGCTTCGCCCTGCATACATGTAAGCTACAAACTGTCTACAACGACCACATTTATAGTTTTGTTTTGGATCACTTAAGTCAGGTTGCTACTCTAAAAGTTCTATATTATGGTAAGGATTTTAACTCATTTTGTTACTAAATTAAGGTCACCTACGCAAGTTTCGAATTAATTCAGCACCCGTCTATATTTCTGAATAAAAATATCTACAACAAATGAAATATCCATGTGTATACTGTAGATATAATTCAACAGTTTCTACAATGGCCAAACGTTCATGTGTTCATGAAAAATTACATGTAATAGAATCAATATTTATGATGTCATCATTTCTTACATGAATATTCATGAAGTAAAGGATTTAAACCAAACTGACTGCTTTGGAAAGGTTCGTGAGTATTCATAAGGTTTATAATAGCGCCAGGAATGATTTGTAAGGTAAATATCAGATGGCTCCTGTAAGAGACGTCTGATCAGGGGTCTGCTCTGTTTACTTATAAAATAATATAGATATAATTATACAATGGTCAAATGTTCACGCGATCATGTGTCATTATCAAAATTAATCTAATAAATATTCATAATGTCATTTCTTTTTCTTACATGACTATTGATGGAGTAAAGACTGAAACAGAAATTACTGTTTTGGATACGTCCATTAGCATGCTAAAAGTTAATTAACCCTTCTCTTGCTGAATTTCTCCTGTCTCCTTCTTTACCCATGCCCTGTTGTATAATTGCATAATTATATCTTCACCGTGTAAAAGTATTTCGCTGTGCAAAATCACTGCTACGGAATGCACTGGTAGCACAAACAATTTGTAAATAGTGCAGACCCTGATGAGACAGCTCCTACAGGAGCTGTATCATCTGGGTCTTCGTTATTTACAGGTAGGTATATTGACATGAATAGCAAGCGAAGGGTTAAGCATATTAGCTTTGATTTATGTAGGTATCACCGCGTGGGTGAATGGCAGGCACATATTTAAATATGTAATTTCACCACCATCATAATAATTACCAAGCTATTTGATTTATCTTACATGTTTACTCACATCCCACTAGACCCGATCTGCCTGACAAGTGCAAGTAGGCTCTTTCAGGAATAGACGCCGATAATCTCGACGTCTCACTAGGATACAAGTTGTTCGACATTCCGTCTGTAATTTCTTAAATGATTGAATGGAATTGAAATAAGAAAACAATTCTTCATACTAGAGTTTGAGCAGTCAAGATTAGTTTACCGTATGCCGTATGGTAAGGGTTTAGTGGTGTCGGTGGTTTTAATCATCGCTGGTTGATTTATTTTAGGGGTTTTAAATAGCATCCATTTAACCTAAGAATGTGAAAAGGTGTATCCAGATGCAGCTTACAGTTGCAACAATTTACTCCATAAATACGCCTTTCTATGTGTTTGCGCAAACAAAGCAGACCCAGATCAGACGGCTCCAATAGGAGCCGCCTGATCAGAGTCTGCTCTGTTTGCTTATGATGTAATATAGATATGATTATACAGTTTCTACTGTGGCTAAAATATGGTCAAAATATGTCCACGTGTCATTATAAAAATGTTCTAATCAATATTCATTGTGTCATTATTTCTTGCATGAATATATATGAAGTAAAGAGTTATAGCACCACCAAAGAAGTATCGCGCATGTTTAAGACAGAAGGCCGCTTCATGCAGAGTGAAAGTCAGCTGAAAGTTCGTCTAAAAGTTTCCTTTTCCCACTAAAATGCTCATTACTTTCAGCAGATTTACTCAACGATGCTGGGTCTAAACTTAGCCTATGAGGGAACAGATTAAAACAGAACTAACGTAACTGCATAAACCACATTTGGATATTTCTGTTTTATTTTTGCCCTGCATTAAGCTACCACCTGCTATAAATATTATTATATTTTGCGTCCTTATTAATGACTGTCCCAGATACGTTACACTGTATTGGGCGCTGTATCAAATGCATTAACCTTTCACCTCATGAATATTCATGTAGGAAATAAGGTCATCATGAATATTTATAAGCTGAGAGTTTATAATAGTATATCAACAAATTGTTATTGGACCTAATGAACGCTATATACAGTAGAATTCCTCCAATGCGACCACTTACTGAATAAACATACATGTCTTTATAAGCAGGTGGTTGCTTAATGCGGGGCAAAAGTAATACAGAAAGTTCCTCTATGAGCTTTCTGTATTACTTCTGTCCTGCATTAAGCTACCACCTGCATATAGTACCAAGAAGTATACCTCTTTTAGGTGGTCGCATTAGCGGGGTTTTACTGTAATTATATAAGCAAACAAAACAAACCCTGATCAGACGGCTCCGTCTGATCTGGATCTACTCTACATTATTGCAAAAGCATCCAAGGACGTTCATAACGGGAAAAGGGGTTAGCAAAAACATTATTTGCCAGAGTTTGTGTTTCAGTTTTAAGCATATGATGGATGCGAATAACAAGCACTAAAGTCGTATTACATGATTTGCGCAGTGTTTTCCGATTTAAAAATATATTTACTCTAAATATCCTGACACCAAATACCCCCTCTCCACTGAATTGAAACGCTTATAAAAATCAATTTTGCACCAGGAGCAGTTGGATCTGGGTCTGCACTATTTTCCTTAAGTTTGTCTTTCCGAATACTTAGGTTAGTTATGGTATAATTTACTTTTTATTGTTGTTTATAACCTACGCAAAAAGCATGTAAAGCAGGTTTTTTTGGACGACTGACGTATAACACCTGTAAGGTAGCAAGTACTCTGGCACGTGCAGAGGGTGCAGTGAGTGCAGGCACCGTCCTACTTATGAATGTTTACATAAAAAAACTATATATTTATATAAGAAATAACGGTATCATCATTATTAATTAGATTATTGTATTAATAATGCCCCATGGACACAGAAACTGAAGAAGCATCTCTATATAAAACCACGAGCAAACAGAGCAGATCCTGGTCATACATATCTTACAGAATCTGTCTGATCTGGGTCTACTCTGTTTGCCAAGGTGTTAAAATGCGTATTGATGGGGTAATGGGTTAAGAAATTTGGTAAAAATATTTTTCATTTTTATCCGTCAAATTTTATCTTGCTGGTACTCATTATTACAGGATTAAACTCTAGTTTGCAGGTACCCATTAGAATTACCTCTCCGGTGCAATTTTAATGAGTACCGATAAAATAGAGTTTGGCTGATGAATATATCAATATGCATCCTATACCGTCCTTATCACTACATGTATAAGATGATCGTATTCTGGGTATTTTGGGCAAGTGGTAGCTTAACTATTTCACTACTGCCAATTACCGGTAACCCATTGCCTCATAGGCTATTTTAGACCCACCGTTTTCGAGTAAATCTATCGAAAAGGAGAATTTGCTAGAAAAAAGGAAAAATATAGAATTTTGTAGTTTTGAAACCAATGTGGTAAATAGAGCATTTGTTCCTACGGAGCAAATGCTCTATTTATCACAATGGTTTCAGAAAGTGACTTTTTACAGAGGCGTCAAAAGGCGTCAATACTGGGGAATGGGTTAAGAATCTGTAATCACAATTGCAAACATTTTGGATCCTGATGAGACGCCGGGTAGAAAACCATCTCATTAGAATCGAAACTGTTTGTTACTGATTATCTATTGTTAAACCAAAAAAATTGAAACACTCTACATAGAAATTGCCGCAGACACCAATTTTGTCATACGACAATATTTGGCAGTCAGTTACTCAATGCAAGAAAAAGGGAAAACGCTCTGCATACGAGCTGTCTATTTGCCCTTACCCCTGCTGCAAAAAAGTTAGCTCAAATTTTAATCTGATGCAGAGAAGCTATTGACAGATTGTCAAACAGTTTGGATGCTGATGAGACGCCGAGTTACTCGGCATCTGATCTGGATCCAAACTGTTTGCAAATGCGAGTCAGGCCGCAATTAGCGGCAGAAATTCTTCAGTAACTTTCAGTTTCTTCTTAACCCATTACCTCAAAGGCTATTTTAGATACAACCTCTTTGAAAAAATCTAGCCAAAAGGAGCATTAACAAGAGAAAAAGGAAAATTTTAGAATTTTGTAGTTTGAAACCATTGTGATCAATAGAGCATTTGCTCCTATAGGAGCAAATGCTCTATTTATCACAATGGTTTCAATACGTGGTTATAACAGAGGCGTAGAAAAACGTATTTATGGAGGAAATGGTTAATAACCCTTTCCTAGCTAACCGCGACATGTCCCGCATTTGTAAACAGTTACGATCCATGGTGATATGCCAGGTAACTTGTATTTAATTTCAAAATGGATCAAAATTGAAATTTCAATTAAAATACATTCGGTAATATTAATTTGAATAGTCACGGTGATACTTGTGAAAGTTTAACACCATTAATAACAGTTCGTTGATGAGCGAATGAAACTTTAGACTGATGGGAAAATATTTTTACAAAATTTTACCCCCTAGTATATTTTAAAAATTCAAGCTATGATGAGTTTGTGTGTCAAAATGCAATCGGGCTGTCTGTCAAACAGTTTGGATCCTGATGAGACATCGAGCTACTCAGTGCATGCTATGGATCAAATCCATTTGTTAATGTGATCATATATTCGTCCACAACAGGTTTAAGGTAAGGGAGTTGCCATAAACAAATCCAATCGTCTTTTCTATTCAATTTTAAATCTTTGATTGCATCTACTTAAATTTTAATTGACGACTAATACACATGGTGTTTTTTTATGCAATTGCCGAAAAAAGGCATCCAGACAGGTTGACACCATGTCACAAAGATTCTGATTTTTTATATAATCCTGAGTGACATAAACATGACAACTTAAAAGGCCTTTTCTCGTAATTGATCTGTATTCACAAAAGCCTTTACATATTGGTTTCAAGTTTCGTCTGTAAGCATCTCTATTTAATCGTTCATTAGCGCTTGTCACGCTCTCTGCGACCTGACAAGCATTGGCAAACAGCTTGGATCCAGATGAGACGCCGAGTTCTGGATCCAAATTGTTTGACACTCATCTGATAGTTTCTCAATTGCTTGATCGATTCGAGTGCAGTCAAAACGGAAGCGATCGTAATTTAAGCAGATATCATTTCTTTTACAGTTGATGAAGAGGTAATATGATATTCAATTATCTAACGAGCCCAATCTTAATGAAAATCATCTTTGCAAACAAAATATTTACTAAAATGTCATTGAGTTTAAATCGACAATCGCTTTTTTCTTTATTGATAGAATGCTTTCGTATCTTTTAACCTTTTCCCTGTTGAATATCCATGCAAGAGATAATGACGTCACGAATAATCATTAGTTGATTTCTTTAAGAGAAATATTTGCTATTTGTAATAAATGTACAGTCATATTTGTTACTATTTCATAAGCAAACAGAGCAGACCCTGGTCAGGAGCCGTCTGATCTGGGTCTACTCTATTTGGAAATGCGTGAAAATGTGCTTATATGAGGGAGAGGGTTAAATCTTATCCATCTGTTAACCCTTTCCCTCATATAAACGTGTTTTCACGCATTTGCAAACAGAGTAGACCCAGATCAGACAGCTCCTAGAGGAGCCGTCTGATCAGGGTCTACGCTGTTTGCTAATAGAATTTGATAGATCTGTTTCTTTACTTTCTAAAATGTCTACAATGTTCCATCTTCCATATTTCTTTATAACTATTTTGTTAATGAATATTCAGTAGGTACTGAACAATGGCCTAAATATAGAACAGGGAAAGGGATAAAACATGTTGCCTGTTCAAACTCTGATCTGATATAATTTTTATTTACTTCCAATTCGTTCAACGAGTAAAGTCGCGGACATTGGGAAAAGGGTTGATCAATTAATTTCAGATGTGTAAGCATTTCATTTCAAGCATGTTCAATAGAGAACATAAGGACGTTCAGTGTACAAAAGAATCCGTCTTAAGCGGACATTTATTTATTGAAAATATGAGTATTTTAGCTTCTTTAGGAGCTTTCTGTATCACATTTGTCCTGCATTAAGCTATCACCTGTTTTAGAAATCCTGGTTTAGACTTCTTTTTAATGACTGCTTGTCGCATAATAAAAAGACTCTCTAAGTATACCGTTTACATGTTAACCGTTTACAGTTTCGCAGTGTACAGTTTACACTTGTGCAGTTTACAGTTTACTTCCCAAATGAGACGAAGAGTAAATTCAAACTAATTCTAGGGTTATATGTTTGAGAGAAAAGAGAAAAATTTGTAACATGCCAATTGTTAAGCGGATATAAATTAAGCATGTTAACCCTTTACCCCATTAATATTCATGTAAGAAATAATAGCATCATGAATATTAATTAACTGATTCTTTATAATGGTAATTTTAACAAAATACCCTTTTTGTCATAACAGACTTGGTAGAATCCGGCCTGTATTATTTCACAAGCAAACAGAGCAGACCCTGGTCAGACGGCTCCGATAGGAACCGTCTTTTCTCGTTTCTCAGCCGTGCTAGATAAGCTGGGTTACTAAAAATAGCCGTACTAGAAATCCTTATCTGGAACACCCCGTGACTAGTGTATTCATACGCGCGATTGGGTAAAATCAATACAAGGGGTGGAATTCTTACAGAATTATACCAACATTTCTACAGGCAACAACCTTATGAATTGAAATTAATATAAGTAATTAGCACGAATATGAAATTATATTTATCATATAAACACTTTAAAAGCCTATTAATTAACCGAAGACGTTGTTTTGTAGTCACTCAGTCATTTATAGTTTACTCCAAAACGTAACACGTTTGTGGTTGTCATAACAAATGACGTCATTTTGTCACGCCTAAAATTATGCTGCAGTCTGTTGCTATTAGATATGGAAGTCGTATTACGCAATGTAAAGTAGTACTTCACAAAATTCGTTAATTTACTTGGTTTTAAGGCGAATGTCAGCGAGAAAAACAATCAAGCATGGGTTTTGTTAAAGCCTGGGAGTTCTATACCCTCGGTTGGTCTGTTCCTATCGGAAACTCGCTAAAGCTCGTTTCCAACTGGAACAGACCAACCTCGGGTATAGAAACCCCCGTCTTTAACAAAACCCATGCTTTATTCTATTAGTCTGGGTCTACTATGTTTGCAAAGGCGTAAAAAGGCGAATTTATGGAGTAAATGGATAAACGTTTAATATAACATGATATTAACTCTTTACCTAATAAATATATTAATCAGCTGATTTTTTACAATGACGTATGATCAATTTTTAGCAATAGCAGAAACTGTAAAATCATTACTATATTACAGTAAACCCCCTCTAATGCGACCAGTAAAAGGGGGTATAATTCACTGTGGCAAAGGCAGGTGGTAGCTTAATGCAAGACGAAAGTTATGCAGAAAGCTCCTACGGGAGCTTTCTCCATAACTTTCGTCCTGCATTAAGCAACCACCTGATTATAAAGACAGTCATGTTTATTCATTAAGTGGTCGCATTAGAGGGGTTTTACTGTATAGCATTATGAAAGAAAGCAGGTCTTGATCAAACGTATCTACACCCGTCTGATCTGAGTCTACTCTTTCGCAAAAGCGTTAAAGTAAGTAATTTACGGAGAATATGATTAAAGTACATCGTATAGCGTGAATACTATTATGATACTCCACTGAGAGAATCATGTTGTGTTTACCTGTTCTCTATTGCCACATATTTTCCCCCCAGAATACTGATAATATCCAACGTATATTGCTTCAAGTTAAAAGGAGTTCCAGCATCTGTTATTGCAACCCAAATAGACCAGCGTTCTGCGTAATTATGGGCGTTCACGATATTTATATCACAATCGACTTCCAGGAAGATCAATTCCCGTTTGTACATTACTGAATGGATATTGGAAGCATCTGAAAGTAATCTTTTTTATGTCTCCAAGGACGGATATCAAAAGAAAGAATAGTAGACATAGAGCTGGAAGATGTCTTTGAACCATAGCTTATCCAAAAGTACTCCCTATAGAGGTTATAGGTACATTGTAAGATGTGTAAATTTACATATTTTCAAGAATAGCTACTTTATTTCTCCACCAAACCCTATACTGTGACCACTCTTTAGAATCGTCCCTTCGAGACGATTCTAAAGAGTGGTCTTAGTATAGGGTTTGGTGGAGAAATGGCGATTTTAGTATTTTGGTACGCATCTATATCTCTAGCTCTGCATATAGCTGACCGATGTCTTTGAACCATGCCTTATCTAAAAGTACTCCCCTATTACTACTAATCCTTTACTGACATGCATACAACATGATTTATGGTACTCCTCACGTTGATTTGTACTGTTATATTGAACATGGGAATCCATGCCCCGATGCTAGAGTCCGAGATGATTCTCAAGCATCTGATTGGTCAGATTCTGAGCTAGCTCAGTATCTGACCAATCATATTCTTGAGAATGGTCTCAGCCTCAGACTAAGAAGTTTTATAACCTTGGGCCCATGCATATTCCTAAGATTTATAATCATATCTATGATATTAATTACATAAGCATACAAAGCAGACACTGATCCGGGGCTGCATTTAAGGCGACATTTTGGTGAAACGGTTAAATTTAAGTCGTCCAAACTGACTTTTGAAACATGCTCAGGTTGTACTGCAGAGCCGGTTGTACTGTTTGCGTCATTATAAACAAGGGTGTGTTCGTGAAACATTTATGCCCCGACCTTTGACCCTGAAGGACGAAATTCGGGACGGACGGACGGGCGGACAGACGGACAGACAGAAGGACGGACCATGCGATTACTATGCCCGCCGTTGGAGGGATAAAAATCACAATTGCCATTATATTCAGCTATTTAATATTCATGTCGTCATTAACTCATTACGTCTTACAAAATATTCTCAAGTTAAAGGTTTACAAAACATTCCTCAGTTAAAAGTGTTAACCCATTTATTTGCATAAATGGCTACAGACAAATCATGTAGAATGAGATCACAGGGTCCCTCATGGAGCCATCTGATCTTTGTCTGCACTAATGTTCCCCCAGTATATATACATGTACGCCCTTTTCATAAACCCTCGAGCGTGTTTGACACTAGGTGAAACGTTTCTCAAAAGCTTGGTCGAATCGGAAGTAGTCAATATTGCACCAAATCTAAATTTCAGTCGACATTTTTTCTTTAAGAGTTAACCCTTTACTCCATAAATACGCCTTCCTACGCCATTGCAATCAGAGTAGACCAAGATAAGAAGGCTCTTTCAGGAGCCGTTTGATCAGGGTCTACTCTTTTTGCTTTTGACATGATGTGATTATACAGTGATGTCAACGCAAACAAACCTTTGAAAAACATTACGATATAAACATCTAACTAATAAATATTCATGATGTACTTATTCCTTACATGAGTACTGAACAGGAAAATGGTTAACACATCCCTTCCTAGTGACGCGTTTTGGCGCCAATGTAAACGTCACATTTAGAAATCATTGTGATAAATAGAGCATTTGCTCCATAGGAGCAAATGCTCTGTTTATCATAATGGTTTCAACGCTACACAACTATAATGCTTTCCTTTTCTCTAGTTAACGCTCCTTTTCGGTAGATTAATTCAAAGAGTTTGAGTCTAAAATTAGTCTAGGAGGGAATGAGTTAATGTACACATATTACAAACACTTACTACACTCTAAATTAACAATGTGCTCTGTCTAGGCTGCTAAGTTAACACCTCTCATGCTATCAATAATGATATTCGCTAAAACTTCATAGTTTCAATATTGTTTAATAATATGAAACCGGCTTAGTATTTTAGAAATTATTAGCTGAGTGGCAAACAGCTTGGATCCTGATGAGACGCCGAGCTACTCGGCGTCTCATCTGGATCCAAACTGTTTGTAAATGCCCGCCATGTTTAGTTTAGCACGTGAGGGGTTAATGTGACACGGTAAACTGCTCTGACAGTTTAAAATGACCACTTTGTTTATTAACTGTTTATGCAAAATGTCACATTTGATTTTCATTTGAACCCATTTATCCCCTCGATCCCATAAATGGAACATATTCTTATTTTATATAAATATAACATAAGATTTATATTTTTATCTTATTTATATTTTCACTTTTGTTTTAATTTTTATTTCCATTTTTATTTTTCATTTTTAGTTTTGTTTCATTTTTTGCTGTTATTTTCATTTTAATATTTTTAAAAAAATTTCAGCGGGGTAAGGGTTAACATATATTTTAACCGCTTGCTATATATCCTTATATAACAATACACTTATGGTACTGTAACTTTAACGTATTCAATCCCGCTAAATTAAACTTTGCCATGCTATCAAAACATTTGAGCAGCCATTACATAATCATAGCGGGGCAAATATTAAACTTTTCCCTCATATTAAAGTTGTTTCACGCCTTTGCAATCAAAGTAGACCAAGACAGGAAGGCTCCTGTTTGGGCGGTGTGATCTTGATCTGCTCTGTTTGCTTATGAAATTACAATATACCCGATTCTACAGTTTCTACCAATACCAAAATATCATGATTGTGTACATATGCCATTATAAACATTCAACAAACACATAGTCATGATGTCATTATTATTACATGAATATTCAACAGTTTAAGGATTAAAGATCTAGAGGTAGACCGCGTTCAGAGAGTGTGGGTTGTAGAGAGATATTACAGTACCATAATTCGTGTTGAAATATTGCCTCTTTACTCAGATCTCACATCAAAGGTAAAAAAATAACATCACAAGTCACATTATAGCTCATATGTATGAAAGTCATACCAAATGTTTAACAATATACAACTCCTAGTATAACTAATGACAAGGTATTTACAAATATGATATCTCCATACTTCCACCCTTATATCCTCAGACTATCTGAACATTTTATCCCATGAATATTCTTGTCATAAATATTGAATATGAATGTTAGTAAGTTATATTTTAATTATGTCATCATTAACAGGGGACTTTCTAACATAGCAGAAACAATAGCTGCAAAAGCAAACAGAGAAGACCTTGATCAGACGGCTACTACTGGAGAAAAAAGACGTCTCTATTGTCTAGAGGGTTAAGCGCTCGTAAAAGTGATATTCCCTACAACAAACTAATAGCTTCAATAACGTCATAAAACATGGTATTTGTTATGTTCAGTCATTCTCATGAAGATTCTCAATTTGATCTAATATCGAAAAATGCTCCTGTGACTCGAAATAAATCGTATACTTTATTATTTTGTTGTACAACAAAATATTATCGGCCTCTGTCGAACAGTTACAACGCAACCCGAATAAATACTAATACATCGGCGAATAACATTGGGGTCGTCGATATGAAATACAGTAAAACCCCTCTAATGCGACCACTAAAAGGGGCAAAATTTTGTCTGGCAGAGGCAGGTGGTTGCTTAATGCAAGACGAAAATTATGCAGAAATCTCTCTGAATTATTTTCGTCTTGCATTAAGCAACCACCTGCTTATAAAGGCAGTTATTGTTCTGCTTTAAGTGGTCGCATTAGAGGGGTTCTACTGTATGTGAAAGTGTTGTCTGTCAGGGTTTATTCGGTCGGTTTTCTTGCAATATAAACAAATGATTTGTGTAATTTTTAGAAACTATCACTTTAAATCAAGGACTAATTCTGCTTTCGAAGGATCACCCATTTTCAGAATATATGTTGAGCCGTTACTGGCTATATGCATAACAAATACGTTTCGACAGGAGTGACTGCATTTCGTGTCCCCTGCATAAAACAACCAACTGCTTCCAAGCTTTCTTTTTTGTCATTTACATCGGAGAGACACATATCCAACTCAGACAATTTCTGTAGGGGCTGTCTGATCAGAATCTGAACTGTAAGCTAATGGAACGATATAGAACTGACTCTTTAGTCTGTCCTAGTGAGAATTTCTATTGTTTCAGTATCATTATAAACCTTCAGTCAATGAATATCCATGAACTGATAGATGCTTCCATAATTATCCATGAGTTAAATGGTTAATGGGTAAACTGAAAACGGACTTTTCAGACGTAATATTTCTCTCTTCGATACTAGCTTCAGTCTTCGATAACCGTCTCAATTTCCGATACCCGACTTGAATTACGCCTCTCCGATACACATCGCTGGCCAACACGGATACAAAAAATATGAACTTAAGTATTCGAACAGAAAAAAAGTAGGCGAATAATGCAGAACTAGATCAAACTGAAAGGAGCAGTTTGATCTGGATCTCACTATTTGCTACTATGTCAGTCTAATGTAAATTTCTCAAAATGGTGCCACATTGAATTTTTCAGCTTTATAAACGGATATAGAGGTGAGACTGCGTACACCACGAATACAGTACGTTGGATAGTTAGAGTAACAATGTATTAATATAATACAATATAAATTCTCTTCACCCTTAACTGCAGAAAAGGTTATACAAGAAATATTGACTTAACGAATATTCATTCAATGATTTCTTTTATTCAATGTCAAAGTTACGTCAAGCAAAAACAATGTATATGATTCGCGATTTTGGAGTTTTCAACGTTCAAAAAAGGCTTAAAATCTTCTGCCGATTGATTTTTAAATCTTTCGCATCCCGACACTGTTCTTATCCATTTGTTTTTGCATCCAGATAAAAGTAATTGCTTGTTTTTCTCATTCTTATGTATATAAAATAGTTGAATATTTTTAAACCAGAAGGAACATTATAAGAACAGTAGAACCTGTCTTGGCGATCATTAATTGAATGAACATAGGAGTCTTCAAAAGCAGGTGGCTGCTTAACCCATTACCTCATAGGCTATTTTTAGATACAAACTCTTTGAATAAATCTACCGAAAAGGAGCATTAACTAGAGAAAAGGAAAAGTTTAGAATTGTGTAGTTTGAAACCATTGTGATAAATAGAGCATTTGCTCCTATAGGAGTCGCTAAAAGCCGTCAATATGAGGGAATGGGTTAATGCATGACAAAAGTAACGCGGAAAGCTCCAATGGGAGTTTTCTGCATTACGTTCGACTTGTATTAAGCTACCACATGCTTTAAAGACCCAGACTTGGTATTGGGGTTATAAAACTATTTGCTTGAGTCCGAGTTCATTCTCAAGCATCTGACTGGTCAGATTTATAACAAGCTCAAATTCAGTCCATTAAGATAATTTAGAACTCAGACTAAATCTCAGAAGTTTTGTAATCTCGGAGACAGGTTGCTCAATACAGTTGTGGGTTTTTTGTTGCAATACAGGAAGTGATGGATGTAAAATTAGCCATTTCCCTGTTCAATGTTTAGGCCAATTTTGCAATACGTGTTGATTATTCATGGACAAAATACATGTAGTTTAACATTGAAGCCATTTTAGAATTTAAAGAAAACAGATATATCACATTCAATTAGCAAACTGAACAGACGCAGACCAGTCGGCTCCTACAGGAAACCCTCTAATCTGGGTATACTCTGTTTGCAAGTGCGTGAAAAGGCGTTTATACGAGGGAAAGGTTGAATCAAGCAATATCATGTATAGTATAGATGTGTTTATAATTCGCACTGTATTTTTTTAAACTAGTTCACTAAACCCTACTACATATCAAATCAAAGCGCTGTTAATTGATTTTGTCATGAAGATTAAAAAAATGATTAGATCGAATTAGTTTCATAAAGAAATTAATCCAGGCCTGGATAGAAATGAAATATTTTTTCAACCAAAGATTTCAGAAACTGTGTTACAAATAATTATTGATACAAAAGTGCAGACTATTAAGAGATCTAATTACCTATAAGCTTTAATTGGCGTTTTTAATTTCAATTTAATACGTTCGCGTGCTTTATTGAATCGTGTTAAACCTTTGACTGTTTTAGAAACTTTCCCTGTTCTATATTTAGTCCAAACATTGCCCTGTTCTATATTTAGTCCAAACATTGCCCTGTTCTATATTTAGTCCAAACATTGCCCTGTTCTATATTTAATCCAAATTCCAATACCCACTGAATAATCATGGAAAAAATAGTTATGAAATATAGAAGGTGGAACTTTGCAACCATTTCAGAAACTAAAGAAACATATCTTAACAAATCCCAACAGCAAACAGAGCAGACCCTGATCAGACGGTTCCTACAGGAGCCGTCTGATCTGGGCCTTCTCTGTTTGCGAATGTGTGAAAAGGCGTTTACATCAGAGATATATACATACATATGTATATGTCTCTATTTACATGAAGAAAAGAGTTAACACATAGCATCATAAAGACGTTCTTTCACTCTTTGTTAAAGGCGTATACCAAGAGCAGAAGGCCCTGTAAGAGATCTTTGTTCGGGGATTGTTCTGTTCGTTTATGGAAAATGGAGCTTCCATCGCCAAACATTCAATTCTAAAATGTCATTATAAAAATCAGTTTTTAGAGATTTGTAAATCTCGAATAGTTATCCCTTTGCTCCATAAATATGAGTTTTCTGCGCCTTTAATAACAGAGTAGACCCAGATCAGACGGTTGCTATAGGAATCGTCTGGCCAGAGTCTGCTCCGTTTCCTTATGAAGTTATGAGATAAAATAGATATGATTCTACAGTTCCTGTCATAGCTAACAATTATTGTGTCCATGTATTACCATAACAATTTAAATCATGATGTCTTTATTTCTTACATGAATATTCATGGCGTAAAGGGTTATTCACTTAGTAACGGGATAACATTTTTACTACCACAGATAACTCTATGATGAACATTTGTAAACAGTTTAAATCTTAAGATATTAAAACCTGTTCATTTAAGTCTTTTAAAATTGCCACTTTAAAACTTGGAGCAGGGGACACTATTGGCAGAATGACGTTATAAGGCAATGACAGCGTAAATATCGTCCTATACAAAGTTGTTGACGGCAATTGTTTTGACCTTTTTATCCAAATTTAAACTTTATTCTGCTTTAACACTTTACTCCATGAATATTCATGTAAAAATAATGTCATCAGATATATTAATTAACATGATTTTATAGTGATGTATGAATCATGAAAATTTTGGCCCTGATGAAAACTGTAGAATCAGATCTGTATTATATTCTAAGCAAACAGAGAAGACCCTGGCCAGACGGTTCCTAAATCCGGGTTTACTCTGTTTGCAAAGGCGTACAAAGGCGTATTTGTGGAGGAAAAGGTTAAAACAATACTGCCTGATCAAATTTCGATCTGATATAATTTCGAAGAACTATTGATCGAGTATCAAATAGATTGAGTCCTGAAAAGACGCCGAACCTTTATAATTGCATAGACCCTGGTTAGTCGGATCCTACATGAGCTGTCTGGTCAGGGGGTTTCCTTTTTTGAAAATGAGTTTAACCCTTCTCTTGCTGAATTTTAAAATACATTTCTCCTTCTTTACCCATGTCCTGTTGTATAATTACATATATCTGCACTGTGTACAAGTAGTTCGCTGTGCAATCACTGCTGTGGAGTGCACTGGTTGCACAATCAACCTGTAAATAGTGCAGACCCAGATGAGACAGTTCCTGCAGGAGCTGTCTCATCTGGGTCTTCACTATTTACAGGTAGGTACAATGTATATTGACGACGTGAATAGCAAGCGAAGGGCTAATATTGATATAAATAATAATAATATAAATAAAGACAATGAAGACATCTACTGGAAGCTATGCGTCAGTCATAGTGACTGTACCGAGGGCAAACCCCCTATAAAGTACATATTTGGCGTATTGCGGTACATTTAACGCAAGAAATTCTAACCTGAGATATAGTATAACATCGTACTAATTGTTTTCCTTTGTGGCAGTTTTCTGCACAATTTTCATCCTACATTAAGCAGCATCTTCATTCTTCTTTAACCCTTTACTCCATACTTACTCCTTTCTACATATTTGCAAACTGAGAAGATCCACACCAGACGGGTCCTGCAGTAGCCGTCCTATCCGGATCTGCTCTATTTACTTATCATATTATATAATTATATATATATATATCTGATTATACAGTTTCTGCAATGAAAAACATTCCTGATGACGTTAATGAGTAAAGGATTAATAAAAAAAGGGAAAGGACATGCTGATATCATCTTTTTTTGCAAGGAATACAGTAAAAACGTTAGATGTGTTTTTTTCTTCCCCTGTCACAAGGTACGCAGACAAAACTGCGTAATACAGCAGAACCTGTCTAAGGCGATCTGATATTGATTGGACACAGGGACATCAAAAATAGGTGGTTTCTCAATACGAGGCAAAAGTGGTGTAGAAGGTTCCTTTGAGAGCTTTCTGCATTACGTTTGATATGCATTAAGCTACCATCCGCCTTACTGACCCATAATTATACCTCTTTTTGATGATCGCTTAAGACGGGTTCTACTGTAACTCGTAACTGATAGACATTCTATGAGTTTGTTGGGTTTTTTGTCGTTTTGCAGTTTTTTTTTAAAAATATGCTTGTACCCAAGTTAATATAACCGTAATAACGAGTTCGTATTTTTTGTACTGCACACATGTACATGTAATATAACGCACAAAAGACGTAAGCAAGTCGGCCTGGTTGACAGCTGTCATTGAAATAAAAATAGGAAAAAACCGACTGCTTTTCTAGTGTTGTTTGTGTGTCTCCAGATGTCAAGATGCGTCAATTAAAACATTTTTAAGAATGACTCATTTATTTCTCCACCAATGCCTATGTTGTGATAACTCTTTAGAATCGTCTCAAAATGCATATGGGTTGGTGGAGAAATGGCGAATTTTGGTATTTGAGTACGCGCCTTTTTCTGTTGCTCTTGGTGTCATGTGATAAAAAGAATATTACATTCGTGTTCATTCACTATTGACTTTTACCAAACTCGTTGACTAAAATAAATATGACTCGAGGCTTGAACACTCGTGCGATAACCTCTACTTGCTTACAGCAGCTTATACAGGTTAAAGTGTAAATCAATATCAAACAAAAAAACTTCAAACAAATTAAGAGTGTTCTCTTATCTGCGAATCCAGCATTAAACACCGGGTAAACAGTTTAAATCCATATTAAAGTTCAGATAATTTAGTGTCTCATCAGGATCCAAACTGTTGGACATCATACACTGAAGAAAAATAACGATAATAAAACTTTTATTATGTAAATTTCACACCATGAATATACATGTTTATAATAGTTATATCATGAACGTTAATTAACCCGACTCGCATACTGACGCCTTTTGACACATCTGGGTCCATGCTTATAAAACTTTTTAGTTGAGTCTGAGTTCGTTCTCAAGCTTTTGATTGGTCAAATTTGAGTTCTCAAGCTTTTGATTGGTCAGATTTGAGCCAAAGGCTCAAATCTGACCAATCAAAAACTTGAGAATAAACTCAGACTCAACTGAAAGTTTTATATATTTCAGATTCAACTAAAAGTTTTATATATTTCACTTTATGAAACAACCATTGTGATAGATAGAGCAGTTGCTCCATAGGAGCAAATGCTCTATTTATCACAATGGTTCTTACATTGCATAAGTCCTAATTTCTAGTAAATGCTCCTTTTCAATTCTCAGATTTATTCAAAGAGGTTGGATCTAAAAATGCATATGAGGGAATGGGTTTAATGGTGTTTTAGTATGACTGTGAACAACGGAAAGTTATGCCATGGCAGAAACTGTAGAATTATATCTACATGTATCTTAAACCATAAGCAAAAAGAGCAGACCCTAGTCAGATGGTCCCTATTCTGTTTCCTGAGGCGTTAAAAAAGTAGTTATATGGGTTAAGCAAAACCTAAAGACACTTGTTTAGATGCTCTGATCTGGGTATGCGCCGTTTGCCTAGTCCCATTTAGTCGGATCGCGGTAGTTAATGTTTGATATATATGGGAGCTTATGTTCACGTCAAATTTGTTATTAAAGATGCCCGTGATTTAAAATGTTTGTTGTTCTGAAACCCAACTTTTATTCAACTATTATAACGCTCTCCGCGAATCGCATTTGAAAACAGCTTGGATCCAGATGAGGGGTCAAGTAACACGGCATCTAACCCGGACCAAGCTGTTTGACACCCAGTTAAAAGTTTCTCAAAATCTCGATCGAATCGGTCATAGTTAAACTGCTCTAGATCCAAATTTGAGCAGACATTATTTTTCACAGCAGGGTAAGAATTAATAAGTTTGACAGCTTAAAAGCTAGGATATTAGAGGGTTAATACACGTTTTTTCGGGCAATAACATCTGCAGTGTCCCGAGGAACTGTTGTTGGCCCGAGCCCGAAGGGCGAGGGCAACAACATTTCCGAGGGACACTGCAGATGTTATTGCCCGAAAACAAACGTGTATTAACGCTATTCTTGCATAAAACCCATTTTCTGCTTTCCTGTATCAATTTAAATCTTCCAAATTCAAGCAAAACTATACACTTCTCTGACACTTCGTTCGATTTATGCTGTTTCCGGGCCACTGTTTTCTTTCTAACGTCATTTCATGAGTGTATCAAATATCGTTTACACGGAATTTTATTCAATATGTCTATCACTAAAACATTTCATTGTCGGTGCCCCTGAAATACTTGCACCGTTCGCCTAGCTTAATCCAAAACGCTATCATATATAGCATTCGAGTCCATTGTTTACCCGAGGCCCCGAATAAGTATAATTAAAACCGGCCAACAACAGCGCGTGCGCACGAGAATCGCCTTGTTAATACATGGTCTAGCGGGACTACAACAGCACGTTTTGTGTAAGAATATCGTTTAAATACCAGATGATAAATATTCACCCGGAGCAAACTAAATAAAAACCATTTACCCAGTGAACCGCGTTGTAAGGTTAAGAGCACTATGACACAGCGACACTAAGATCATCTGCCACGGTTTTATTGCGATATTTGATCAATGTTAGCATTATTTTACATTGGTAGTTGACAATATTATGTCACTCAAATGCTGCCAGGTTTGCCCTTAACTCTTCTGATGCCAAAACGCGACCTGACTGACATTTGCAAAGAGATCGGATCCAGATAAGATCAGTATGATGACACTAACTAACCTGACTGTTTGCTTATGAAATTATAATAGATCGGACGCTGCAGTTTCTATTAATACCAACAATAAGCATATATATACATACATGTCTGTCATTATAAATATCATCTGATACAGTAGAACCCCTCTAATGCGGCCACTTAATGAATAAACATGGGTGTCGTTAGTAGCAGGTGGTTGCTTAATGCAGGACAAAAATTATGCAGAAAGCTCCTGAATTACTTTTGGCCTGTATTAAGCTACCACCTGCATCTATCACCCATAATTATACCTCTTTTAGGTGATCGCACTAGCGGGGTTTTACTGTATATCATTATAAAAATCAGCTAGTAGTTATTAAATTATATAATGTCATTATTGCTTATATGAATATTCAACAGAGAATGGGTTAAAGTGTGGTTTGTGGAGTAAAGGATTAAAACTAATGCATACAGACAGTGCAGATTCAATGTACTTTTACAGAAATTCTCTGTTGTGGGTCTACACTGCTTTTTCGTCTAACCTATTACACAACACATTAACTATCCACTATATAGTAGAACCTGTCTTCACCGATAATTCATTTATAGGAGTCTTAAAAAGCAAGTGGTTGATTTATGCAGGGCAAAAGTAATGCAGAAAGCTCCTACAGGAGCTTTCTGCATTACTTTTAACCTGCATTAAGCTACCGCCTGTCCTACAAACCCTTAATTAGACCTCTTTTTCGATGACCGTTTAATACAGGTTCTATTGTATTCATGTTCTACTGTATACATGTACATGTATATAGACATGTATAGTGTTTAACTATACATAACAGCTGGTTTAGAATACAATTTACATAGTTTTCATATGAAATGGTGTCAGGTTGTGACATCGCATACTAACGGCCGTTAAATCAAAGAGGAATGCCCGTTATAACAAGATTAAGAATTCGTGGCCTGGTGTCTAGGTATTTTGTTACATATTCTATTTAACCCTGTACTCCATGACTATTCATTAAGAAATAATTAATATGTAAATATTAATTAGCTGAAATAGTGTAATGTCATTATGGATAATGGAGTTTTTAACCATGGCTGAAACTGGTGAATTAGATATACATGTATATCATTGTATAGGCAAAACGAGCAGACCAAGATATGACTGTTCCGAAAGGAGCCGTCCGATCTGGATCTACTGTGTTTGCAAATGCGTTAAAAGACATCATTATCCGGTAAAGGGTTAAATGGTCCATTGTCTATGTATTTTGTTAAATAATGTATTTAACAGTATAGTAAAATCTCTATAGAGCGATATCATAGGGCCCGATTTATTAACCCTTTACTGCATAAATACACCTTTCTACGAATTTGCAAACAGAGCAGACCCAGATCAGGGTCTGTTCTGTTTGATTATGATACAATATAGATATGATTCTACAGTTTCTGCAATGGCCAACAAATAATGTGTCCTTGTGCTATTATTACAAATTCATCTTCATGATGCCATTATTTCTTACATGAATATTCATAGAAGAAATGGTTAAAGATCGTACGACTAAACTTATCGCAAGTTTTTTACATGTGTACACATGCACTTTAAGTTGCGATCGTCGTATGTTAGAATCTACGATACTTTCTGTCGTAGGAAGTTAATGTAGGATAAAAGTGATACACACAGCTCCTACAGGAGCTTTCTGTATCACTTCTGTCCTGCATTAAGCTACAATGTTATAGAAATAAAAAATGGACTTCTTTGTAATGGCCGCTTAACTGCGTTGTCACTTCATTATACTGCAGATGAGCATGAGTCATTTCTTCAGTTTCATTCACTAGGACTTTTTAAGTACACAAAGGCAAAGCTATGTCTGCTATTGTAGCAATTCTAACTGTTATCCCGCTCTTCTCCACCAGACTCGCATTTGCAAACAGTCTTGGTACAGGATCCAAGCTGTTTGACACTCGGCCTAGAGCTTCATCGAATAGAACCTTGTCAAAATTGCACTAGATCCATTGTTTTCACATTGGGGTAAGAATGAACCCTTTCTCCTTGTTAAACCCTTCGCTTGCTATTCACGTCAATATACCTACCTGTAAATAGTGAAGACCCAGATGAGACAGCTCCTGCAGGAGCTGTCTCATCAGGGTCTGCACTATTTACAAGTTCATTGTGCAACCAGTGCACTCCAAAGCAGTGATTGCACAGCGAAATACTTGTACACAGTGAAGATATATGTAATTATGCAACAGGACATGGGTAAAGAAGGAGACATGTATTTTAAAATTCAGCAAAGAGAAGGGTTAACCCTTTTTACCTGTTGAATATTCATGTCATATATAATTAACATCATACATATTTATTAGCTGACTGTTCAAAATGGCACTTGTACACAGTGTGTTTTAGTATTGTAAAACTGTACATCCATGACTATTATCATTTCATAAGCAAACAGTGCAGACCCGAATCAGACGGCTCCTATAGGAGCCGTCTGATCTGGGTCTACCCTGTTTGCAAAGGCATGGAAAAGCGTTTGCATGAAGGTAAAGGATAAACATATACGTAATACATTTATCACCATTATCATGTTAACATACTTGTATCATGCGTCGGTAAGCGATTATACAATAATTTCAGAAATATAAGATAATGCGTAATGTAGTTCACATTTATGGTTTTGCACAATTACTTGGAACATTATCTGCGTATATTTAACCTTCAGCGGGTGGTGTGTAAGGTTTTTTTTAACAAGAAAAATGTATTTATAGCAATCTAATATCTATATCTTTCTACTGTTTTATTTACAAACAATTCCGGGGAATCAAGCCACTTTGATACTAGAGATCTGGATCAAAACAGTTTGCTAGTGTATCAAGTATTTCCATGTGACGTGGTAAAGGATGCATGTCGCTGTACTTTACTGCTGTCTAGACCAGAAGAATTAACGTTTAGCCTGCTGAGCGAAAAGGTTTTTGCAGAAATTTTCACAACTCCAGTTTCAAATTAGAATATATAATTTTATCTTCAATTTTTCAGTCAAACATGCAATCAAAGTGTCAAATATGTAGGATTCTGACGACGAGCCGAGTTAAATGAATTTAAAATGTTTTGTTACGGTAATCATGAATCCGCCAGCAACAGGTTAAAGGTTTAACTGTTACATTGCACTAAAAGACCATGTTCAATGTTAGTGCATAAAGCTTCGTAATGCTTGACGCTTATATCACTATTCATGACCTGGCTGTCATTTGAAAACGCGACATGTTACGCATTTGCAAACAAATTGGATCCTGATGAGACGCCGAGTACATGTAACTTGGTGTCTCATCTGGATCCAAGCTGTTTGACAATCGGTCAATAGTTTCTAAAAAGATTTATCCAGTCTGAGATAGTCAAAGATTGAACAATAACAAAATTTGAGCAGATATTATATTTTCACAGAGGGTATAAGTGTTAACCTGTACTGGCAATGTAGTGACTTTTTTATACAGTTTTGACGCTAATCAGTCATCCAATAACAAGACGTCTCGTAGAATCTCGCTAAATCTCGATGATACTCTGACAATGGTTTGTACAGTGATGTGAGAAAATCTTGACTTTTTGGATTGAAGCAGACGACAAAATTTACATACGAAAAAAAGCTGAAGTGTAACATGTAAAGGTAAATGTTACCAGCTGTAATGTGATGTCTTGAAATCTGCTCATACTATTAAACATGTAATCAGCTGAACGTTTCATATATATACAACCTTTTTTTTTTAAATCATCCAACTGATTTTGTATAATAGCAAATATTGGTCTACTGGCAAACATCTTGGATACTATTGGGATGACGAGTTACTCGGCGTCTCATATTGGATCCAATTTGTTCGCAGCGAGTCATGCCGTGCTTAACCAATTCCCTAAAATGCTAGTTTTAGACCCAACCTCTTTTGAATAAATCTACCGAAAAGGAGAATTAACTAGAGAAAAAGAACATTTTAGAATTGTGTAGTTTTGAAACCATTGTGATAAATAGAGCATTTGGTCCTATGGAGCAAATGCTCTATTTATCGCAATGGTTTCAAATGGTGACTTTTACAGGGTCGTCAAAATGCGTCAGCATGAGAGAATGGGTTAACATGATAAGGACTAACTCTGTGCATGTTGCGTATTGTCGTCTGCAAAATAAATATGTCATCTGCTGCAATTATTAAAACATTTTTCTTCTATTTCTCGAAATACAGTCAGAGAACCAAACTGTGTTTAGATTATGATGGGACACCGACTTACTCGGCGTCTCAGCTGGTATCAAAACTGTTTAAAAGTGGCTTTACACATGTACTTACATATGAAAACAAAATGAGCAGACGACAAACAATATTTGGCAGCATGTGCAAAGCAAACGTCAGAAAGTGTAGATGTTGCAGTCGCATAAGTGTTCAGAAATCATTAACAGGACAAACTTAACACAGAAATATCATTGTAAGAGATTTCTGCATTAATTTAGTGTTGTATTTCATGTTTCGTAAAGACTTACACCTCGACTTCGTTTGGGTGGTTTCGAGTTTGAATTATTTTTCCGAAGTCGGAAAAACCATGATGACCTTTGCAAACAGTTTGGATCCAGATGAGACACTGAGTAATTCCTACAGTAGCTGTCTAATCAGAGTCTGCACTGTTTGCTCATCCCAAAACGCCATATGTACATATGCCATTATAAAAAAATCAGCTAATAAATATTCATGATGTCATTATTTCTTACATGAATATTCAACAGGGAAAGGGCTAAGCCCATATAAACTGTATATCTTGGTGGGCTTTTCCATTTGATTATTTTAACCCTTTCCCTGTTCCATGTTTATTCCAAATTTCAATACCTACTGAATATTCATGAAAAAGTAGTTATATTGAAATATGGAAGGCTGGATATTGTAGTCATTTTAGAAACTAAATAACCATATCCATCAAATTAGCTTAGCAAAAAGAGCAGACCCTGATCAGACCGACTCCTCTAGGAACCGTCTGATTTGGGTCTTCTCTGTGTACAAATGCGTGAAATCACGTTTATATGAAGGAAAGGTTTAAGAGAAATCTATTTTTTATACATCGTGTATCTTTTTCAAGAATAATAACGAGCAAAATATGCGACAAACAGTGAAGACCCTGAACAAAAACGTTCACAAGGAGCCATCTGGTATTGCTCTACACTGTTTTGTCTATGTTCCAGTTCTTTGTTCTAGTTAAATGACACTGGGCACAAAATAGGTCAAAAATCAATAAACATGTATCTATTTATCTATGTTGTCGCTTTAGGTGTTTAATCCTTAATGTTCGGACACCGAATACATAAGACCTTTACAATCAGTGTAGACCCAGATCAAAGGGCTCCTGAGGAGCCCTTTGATATGGGTCTGCACTATTTGTCATACAGATTATTTTCTTCGGTGATACATTTTGATACAACATGTTGTTTAATTGATATTCGGAAAATGAGGCGGGGTCAGTTCTAATTATTCCAGCAGATTAAGCATGAGCTAATTAGAGCATACATAACCATACAATACATTAAAACATTCCCTTTTCTATGTTTATTTCAAATTTCAATACCTACTGAATATTTATAGACAAAGTAGTGATAATGAAATATGGAAGGTGTGACATAGTAGCCATTTTAGAAAGTAAAGAAACAGACCTTTCAAATGCCATAAGCAAATAGAGCAGACCCTGATCAGACGGCTCCTATAGGAGCCGTCTGATCCGGGTCTACTCTGTTTGCAAATGCGTGAAAACACGTTTATATGAAGGAAAGGGTTAAGACATTTAATAATTTAGTATGGTAGAAGTGGATTAATAATACCACGTGCAAAGAGTTTGGATCCAGATTAGAGACTAAATCCTACGACCTTTCACAATAAATACTTCTTTACAATCGTGTTCCATTTCTACAGATTTCTGTATTTTTCATCCCATTATCTCATGAATATCCGTGTAAGAAATAATGACATCATGAATATTAATAATGGTAAAGGAGCACAGCAATATTTGACCATAGCAGGAATGGTAGATCGACTTGTCTTAAGCGGCCACTGAAAAAGAGTTCTCATTATGGGTATGTAAGGCAGGCAGCTGGTAGCTTAATGCAAGTCAAAAGTAATGCAGAAATCTCCTATAGGAGCTTTCTGCATTACTTTTGCCCTGCATTAAGGAAACACCTGCTTTTAAAGACTGTCATGTTCAATAAATGAATGACCATTTAAGACATGTTCTTCTGTATATAATTCCGTAGAGGTAACGGTGATATTTATAGTATGAACTATAGAATATATATACATATTCTCCCAACTTTTCACATTTTCCCCCCTGATCACTAAGTACGGAAATACTAAAATCGTTATTTCTCCACCAAACCCAACACTGTGACCACTCTTTAGAATCGTCTCTTCGAGACGATTCTAAAGAGTGGTCACAGTATAGGGTTTGGTGGAGAAATAATGTAGTAACTCTTGAAAATGTTTGAATTTACGCATCTTACATGGTCCTCTGATCTGAATGACGCAGCCGAAAATCTAGGCAGACAGTAAATTCTTTACCATACTATTAACATAGACATCTGGAAACAAATCACTTTATTTTTTAACAAGATAAATGATGTTACTTGGGGCGCAGTGGCAAATTGAATACATAACGAAATTGTTTAATGGTGCATTTGATATATCATCGGTTGTGTATATTGACATACATTACCGTCAACAAAACCAATTACCAGTTACCGTCAATATGACGTCATTGTCCTTACCCATGCTAATCGCGGCCTGAATCGCATTTGCAAACAGCTTGGATCCAGATGAGACGCCAAGTAACTCGGCGTCTCATCAGGATCCAAGCTGTTTGATACTTGGTCAGTATTTCTTCAAAAGCTTGGTCTTACTGTAAGTAGGCAACACTTTCATCAGATCAGAATATGAGCAGAAATTATTTTCTAAATCGGGTTGAGCTTCTTTTATCTCTAATGACTCAGAGCACATATTCTACTTAATACAAATTAATACGACTTGGTGTTATATTTCTCCCTTAACTCATTTCATACTAAGCGCGTCTAGGCTGGCACTCTCAAAGATCTTGGATTCAGACGAGAAGCCTGGTCACCCGGCGTCTTGCCAGGATCCAAGCTGTTTGACACTCGGTCAATAGTTTCTCAAAGGATCGAAAGGCAGTGAAAGTTTCACCAACTCAGATCTTGAGCTAACAATGGTTCTTGAGCATGCAAATAGTTAATGTTCTTTTTCAATACATTTAGCCTTGGATGAATGTCTTTTGTATCTTTTAATTGTAGCAAATTAACCTGTAGCCTGCTGAGGAAAAACAAATTACATTATTTTCACAAGATGTTTCACCAACTACATTTTGCAAAATTCAACCCATTATCAGCATGCCTGTCAAAATGCACGAGTTACTCTGTGTGTCATCTAGATCCAAACTGTTTGCAAAGGTAATCATAATAGACTCCGATCAGCGGGCTCCTATAGAAATAGAAGCCGCCAGATCAGGCACTGTTTCTTTTTGCTTGTGCAATTATATGAACCAGTCAGAGGACCAGATAAGATGCGTAAAAATAAACGTTTTCAAGAATAGCTTCTTTATTTCCTTTATTTTATAGGGTTTGGTGGAGAAATGACGATTTTGGTATTTGTATACGCACGTTTATCTGTAGCTGTTGAGCTATTGGAGCGTTCTGTTTTACTTTCACCTGGCTTAAGCAACCTCCCGCCTTTAATACAAAATACTTGATGTAATTTAGTGGCTGTTATAGAGAGGTTTTACTGAATTCGTGATTTAATTATTTCTTACATGATTATTCATCAGGTACAGGATTACAGCGTGACGGTTGATCAGGATCCATAACTCAAACTTTAGTCACCACGTACTGCGTTGTCAAGAGAAACGGAGGACTGATTCTACGCTGTCTGTGAAGACTAAATGCATTGGGTAATATATCTAGCTACAAGTGCTTTATGTTTACCCTTTTCTTTCATATAAATGCCTTTTCACGCATTTTCAAACAGAGCAAACCCATACCAGTCGTTTATGCATACGTATATGCTTTTATAAAAACTCCTCTAATAAATTATAATCATGATGTCATTTTATAACATGAATATTTAACAGCAAAATGGTTCAAACGGTTCGGAGCAAGGTTACATGTTGACATCAAAGTGATTCATTATGATGAGAGATGCTTGATTAAGCAGGTCAACCGCATAAAAAAGAATTTGATAAAACTACTGCATATTTCTTTTGATGTCTCTTTTTTCAATATACAAGATGAAAATGGCTGCGTATTTCTGACAGAGTTTAACAGACAGATTTATTTCGGGTCAGAGTTGTTACATGTAGTATGTCTTATTTACTGAATTCTGTTGACCCTTTTCTCCGCTAATGAACTCCGCGTTTATTCATTAAGTAGTCGTTCTTTTAAACAACATATTTTTGCACAGAAGTTTATCAAAATATCACTGCTATATTCTTTTAGTCGGCAAATAGCCTCTGATACATGTATAGCTAATGTTATTTGTTGTAAACACGACTGAAAATAAAGCTTCTTGTATCTTGTATCACTATATTCTTATATTCGAGTCCTGACTCGCATTTGCAAACAGCTAGGATCCAGATGAGACGCCGAGTAACTCGGAGTCTCATCAGGATCCAAACTGTTTGATACCCGTACAATAGTTTCTCAAAACCTTAATCAAATCGAAAGTAGTCAAAATTGTACCATATCCAAATTGGAGCGAACATTATTTTAATCACAGTGGGGCAAGAGTTAACCTCTAGCAGGGTCAGTGGGTCTCCAACTCTCCTCCCACGACACAAATAGTTTCTCTGCTCAGTCTATTAATCCTTTCCCAAACAAATACTCGCCCTAACAAAATTCTACTGTTTTAACCAGTTACTCCATGAATATTAATGAGTGAAATAAAGTATGTATGCATATTAATGGCATACGGACACGAACTTTGTTGGCCTAGGTAAGAACTGTAGAATCAGATTTATATAATTCCATAAGACCGGACGTTCACTAGTGCACCGAAGGGTTCCCGAATGTGGATATCGCAGATTCGGGATGATTTGAGAATGATTTGCCATTGCAGAAACTGTAGAATCATATGCTATCATAAGCAAACAGAGCAGACCCTGATCAGACGGCTCCTACAGGAACCATCTGATCTGGATCTTCTCTGTATGCAAAGACGTTAAGGTGTGTATCTATGGAGTAAAGGGGTGATAAAGTAACGATATGTTTGTCATGGTATTATATCGTCATTAATAACAACCCTTACCGTATTGTGAAAAAATAATGGCGGCTCAAAATTGAATCTGGTGCATTTCTTATTACTTCTGATTCAATCTAGCTTTTGATTAACCCATTCCCTCATAGACTATTTTTAGACCCATCCTCTTTGGATTAATCTACCGAAAAGGAGCATTAACTAGAGAAAAGGAAAAAATAGAATTGTGTAGTTTTGAAACCATTGTGATAAATTTATCACAATGGTTTCAATAAATGAATTTTACAGAGGCGCAAAAATGCGTCAGTAGGAGAGAAGGAGTTAAACTATTTTATCGAGTGTCAAACACCTTCGGTTATGATGAGAAGCCGAATAATTCTGATTCGTCTGAATCCAAGCTGTTTACAAATGCGAATAAGACTTGTACTGGGTATGGCGGTGATATTTTGACAAACCTCTGTGCAAATAATGTTGTTTCAAATCACAGTAGAGCCTCTGTGACATGATTACTTAGTGAATAGAAGTTGGGTTCTTAAAACCAGGCGGTCGCTTAATGCAGGACGAAAGTCATGCAGAAAGCTCCTAAAGGAGCATTCTGCATGACATTCGTACTGCATTAAGCCACCACCTACAATTAATATCCAGATTAAGATGTCATTTGTGGATTGCATAAAAGAGGATTTATTGTACTTCTAAGGAATCCAACGGGATTTAACCCTTATTCCATGAATATTAATGTAAGAAATAATAACATTATGAATATTTATCAGATTATGTTTTATACAGGCAGATGGACAAAGGATATGTTGACCATGCAAGAAACTAAAGAACCAGACCTGTATAATTCCATAAGCAAACAGACAAGACCCTGATCAGACGGCTCCTATATGAACCGTCTGACATGGGTCTACTATGTAAAGGCGTAAAATGTGTAGTTATGGAGTAAAGGGTTAACGGAGTGATAATGCAATATCTATTTGGAGCTGAGTCGAATAAGTTCAATGCCCGTTTACTCTATTAGCAGACAGAAATGTTCCTCAGCCAGACCAACCAGATTTGTTCCTATGCAAAACATTACTACAACCTTGTGCTAATTGAGTAATTAACCTTCTGTCCTCTGTGTGAATGTACTTTTCTCAACCCTTATCTTAATGTAGAAATATTGATGTCCGGACAAACTGATATTGTTCATTATTCTAAGCTTCATCAATCTTTAGAGAAGCCACTGACCGATATCAGGGTCCATGCTTATAAAACTTTTACTTGAGTCTGAGATCGTTCTCAAGTTTTTGATTGGTCAGATTTGAGCCTTTGGCTCAAATCTGACCAATCAAAAGCTTGAGAACTCAAATCTGACCAATCAAAAGCTTGAAACAATTTGATTCCTAATAAGATGCTGAGTTACTCCGCATCTCGTGTAGATCCAAACTGCTTGCACATGCGTGTAATGTCACGATTTGTAGAAAGTTAAAGATAACTGAAAGATACGCCGTCTTGGTACATTTGTAAAAGTTTAATTGCAAATTGTGGGAGTACGTCAGTTAGAGATAGTGTCTGGATCAAGGCATCAACTTCATTACTTTTGTCCTGCATCCACCTGCTTTATAACACTCCTTTGTACAATAAATGAATGACCGCTTAAGACAGGTTCTACTGTTCATATTCACGCGCTTAATGATTAAATAGTTTCGTCATTTGTTAAAGTAATGACTAAACTGACACTCTTGTTAAATCGTTGTAGTTCAAGATGGACATTAACCTTTCATATCCTTTCTAAGTATGACTTGACGGCTATATGCAAACAGCCTGGATCCAGATGAGATGCCGAGTAACCTAGCATCTCATCCTGATCCAAGTCGTTTGACGCTCGGTCAATAGATTCTGAAAACTTTGTGAACAAAGCGGATGTAACGAAAATTGTAACAGATCGGAGATTTAGCAGACTTTATTTTTCAGCATATGAAGGGTTAACCCTTTCCTTCATATAAACGCCTTTTTACGCATTTGCAAACAGAGAAGACCCAGATCAGACGGCTCCTATAGGAGCCGTCTGATCAGGGTCTGCTCTGTTTGTTAATGGAAATTAACATATTTGTTTTTGTAGTTTCTAAAATGGCTACAATGTTCCAACTTCCATATTTCATTATAACTATTTTGTCCATCAATATTCAGTAGGCATTGGAATTTGGACAAAATATAGAACAGGGAAAGGGATAACCCTTATTACTGTTTTTTTCTGTCATTTACACAAAGATGATGGGAAGAAATGACCTGTGTTTTGTTTTGGCAGACATATTGATGAGGTTCTAGACGCCGGGCTTCTATTAAGTTGATAGCACAAAGAAGGCAAATCTATAAGCACTCTGGCATCTTGCCGTGACCTCCCCATGGAATTTAACACGTAATGTAATTTTAAATTTATTTTCTTTAATTCCTTTGTACCTAGTGTCCTGTAATAAGGACATAACAGGACAGTGTATACTCAAACAAAATGGATTTCCTCTGATCGGGAACAGTAGAGATAGACAGACAGTGCAGATACAAGCAAGACCACTCCCAACTGATCAGGATCTGAAGACATAGACAGTACAAATCCAAAAAAAGAGAGTTATTCTCTGATCAGAATATGCTACAGATCAAACATGATGGTTCTTCTGAGATCAGGAGCTTCTGACACAGGCAATACAGACCCGAAGAAAAGGGTTCTCCTCTGATCATGATCTACAAACATAGATAGGCAGTGCAACCCCAAACAAGAAGGCTCTCCTCTGACATAGAAATACAGTTCATGCGCAAACAAATAGACTCTCTTCTGATCAGGATCCGCAAGCATAGACGAACAGCGCAAACTTTGTGACCACTCTTTAGAATCGTCTCTTCGAGACGATTCTAAAGAGTGGTCACAGTTATAGGGTTTGGTGAAGAAATAAAGCAGATATTCTTGAAAATGTTTAAATGTACGCATCTTATCTGGATCTCTGTATAATAATCCTCAAATCAGGACCTACATGTATAAACACAAGACAGACAGTGTAGATCTAAACAAGTGGGATCTACACAGACAGCTTCAAAATTCACAAGGTCAAATCGGCAAAAGAATTCTTGCAATTAAATCCCTTCTCATGATGACTCTTAGATTGATTCATAATGGATATTTGAGTGAGTGCAGTTAGCAAAATGGGACTTAAACGGGTTAACTCCTATACCGAAAGTGCAGTATGCAACAAAATAGTGTATTCAACCTTCAGCATTCATCTGGCCATTTGGTGATGACATTTGTAAATAGTTTAGATCCAGATCAGATGCCGAGTAACCCTGCATCTCATCAGGATCCAAATGTTTTTCACTCTGAACATGTTTTTGGAAAGAGGTGCAAGAAAAAATAAACTTCTCATTTCAAACATAATGTGCAATTTCACATCTGAATCATCTTCTATCATAATGATTATAAAGATAATGCCATGAACGCAGGAACAGAGTCTGCGAAAAAAAAGTGTTTTTTTTTTCTTCTTTTTAATCCTCTTTTCGGACAACCGCATACGTTTACATTTTAAAATGTGATAAATGCAATCGCATGCTTTACGGGTTTATGAAAATATTTGACCTGAGCAAGCCCGAGCTGCATCAGAGCTAGCTACATGTACACTCTAAAATTATCTTACAGTTGCTATTTTGCTCGACATAAATATACGAAACAGATAATCTGGAGTGAAAACACGTCATATACGACTATTAAACTGTAAAATTTAGACAGATCACGTGATAAAGCCATCTGGTAAGTGAAAGCGCAAGGTGTACATTATCACAAACCCAACAACTCAAAGCATGTTCATCCTCTAACCCTTTCGGCGCCAAATTTCTAATTGTCGTCTGCAATCCATATTTTGTTAAACCATTCGGTACTATAAGGAAACGATATAAATAAATGCAAATTTCAATAGAATTAAGCACATATATAGAACTAGAGAATGAGACAAAAAGTGAAGTCCCTTTTCAACGCGGCGTCTGATCTGGGACTGCACTATTTGTCGTGGTGCATTTATGAAAGGGTTAACCATTTCCTTCATATTTACAAACACTTTTTCATACGCATTTGCGAACAGAATAGACCCAGATCAGACGACTCCTGTATGAGCCGTCTAATCAGGGTCTGCTCTGTTTGCTTAACATGATATATATCTAGATCTGATTCAACAGTTTCTGCTATTTTAAAGCAAAAGAAATCCTTAGAAAAATCCACACTATAAACGTTCAGCTAATACATATTCATGGTGCCATCATTTCCTGCATGAATATTGAACAGGGAAAGGGTCAAAGCCTTTACAAAACTTATTATCTTAGTGCACAATGAATCAATATGATTTTAGTTTAACTGATGTTTCACCAATAATTATTTTGCCTTTGTGACATTTTATGAAAGTGCAGACCCTGTTTATAGAACATCTCTGGACTGGGTTTACACTGTTTGCCCGAGTCATTTTTGAGGGACACCAAGCTCAAAAGCGTTAACCATTTACCGGATATAGTAGAAATTTTACGCATTACCCACATTAGACCGCTCCTACAATAACCATATAGATACATGTATCATATTGACGACTTTTTAGGACTTTATAAAAGTCACTTTGTGAAACCATTGTGCTCTATTTATCACAATGGTTTCAAACTACAAAATTCTAAAATTATTTTTCTCTAGTTAATGCTCCTTTTTTGGTAGATTTATTCAAAGAGGTTGTATATAAACATAGCCTATGAGGTAATGGGTTAAAAATGAATTTTCTGAATTTTTGCATAACGATTTGAAGCAGTTGACATTGTGAAGCAGATAATAATTCGGAAGACAATTTGAAGCGGACGACAACTTGGGACAGACGATAATCTGAAGCAGACGACTTATTGAGGCAGACGATAATTCCGACGAATATTTAAACAGTATAATTTAAGCAGGCTAAAACATGAGACAGACGATAGACTGAAGCGACATTTTGAAGCAGACAACAATTTGAAACCGACGAAAATTTCAAGTCAAAGTGGGGTTGATGCAGTTTTAATGAAAGGGAACATTTAAGATTCGAAAGCTGCACGAGGCCATAAAAATGATTCAGTTCAACGTTAATTAGCATCAAACCAAGCACAAAGTATGTACCTTTCGCACGCTGTTTCAAATAGATTTGATGAAGCCTTTCTCTGCTGAATAATCATGTAAGAAATAACAGTATTAACCCTTCGCTTGCTATTCACGTCAATATACCTACCTGTAAATAGTGAAGACCCAGATGAGACAGCTCCTGCAGGAGCTGTCTCATCAGGGTCTGCACTATTTACAAGTTGATTGTGCAACCAGTGCACTCCACAGCAGTGATTGCACAGCGAAATACTTGTACACAGTGAAGATATATGTACTACAGGTCATGGGTAAAGAAGGAGAAATGTATTTAAAATTCAGCAAGAGAAGGGTTAATATTAATTTTATTAACTGTATTTTTATAATTGTATATGTACACAGGCTTGCTTGGTATTAGCAGAAACTATAGAGTCGAATATATTATAATTTCATATACAAAACAAACTAGAACCTGCAAACAATGTCGATTCAGATGAGAGACAGAGCAAGTTGGTATTTTCTCCATAAATAAGCCTTTCTATGTCTTTGCAAACAGAGTAGACCCAGATCAGGGTCTGCTCTGTCTGTCTATAATATAATATAGATCTGGTTAAACAGTTTTTGGCATGTCGAAAATGTCATGTGTTCAGATGCCATTATAAAGATAAATCTAATTTATATTCCTGACGTCATGATTTTGTAAATAAATATTCATGGAGTACAGGGTTAACAGTGTCCAGTCAGGTTATTGATGTCGTATGCTCTCGAAACATTATTATTTGTGGAGGGGGGTCAACAACGAAAACTGAAGAAGAAGACACATTTTACAGACAAAGAAAGATATGCAAAAGATGGAGAACAAAACCTTTCTTTGTTTAGTGTTGAAATCTAAGATTAAAAGATTACAAGCTGATCGGATAGTAAAAGGAGAAAAAATCAAACAACACAAACGAATTTTACCTTCAGCAGACTACTAATGATATCATTTGAAAACAGGCTGGACCAATATGTGACGCCGAGTATTCTGACGCCACACAAGACACCGAATTGTTTGTCGATCGCATCATGTCACTCGCATCATGTCTCTCGTAAACTATTAAGAAACCCCAATTTAACCCTTTACCCAATAGCCTGTTTCTAGTTTTGAAGACATATGACCACTTAAAGCAGGTTGAAAGTAAAGCAGAATGCGCCTTAAGGCGCATTCTGCTTTACTTTCAGCCTGCTTTAAGCTACCACCTACTAGGATATAGAAAATATTTATTATGCAATATGTTCATGACTGTATGAATTTGAACTATTTTCTTCAGCGGAGGAATAAATCAAACACGCTAAAAGCCGCTTCTATCAGGTAAAGGGTTAAAACAAAATAGAAACAGAATACAATAATTGCAGACAACAACTTGTTTAGAGTGCTAAAGGTTCACCGATTGATAACATGTTTTTACTATTGCAACCAAAAAACGTTAACCCCTTTCAACGCTGTATTGTCAAATGGACTATTCCGAAATGCAAACTGGTCAAGTTTACCGTGAATATTCAGAGATTTGTGAAAGAAAAATGTCACATGGCAAAGAGCGCATACTCTGATTAGAGGGCTCCTCTAGGAGCCCTCTCATCTGGGTATACACTATTTGCAAATTTCATTAGTGATTCATTTCCCGCACTCAAAGGGTTAAACTGAGTATGCTTTAGTGATCAAAAGCTCTCCTTTTACTTGCTTTCTCGACTATGTTAAGGAAAGGTTCCTCTTGATGAGCCTTTTTCAATTGAACGAGTATATGTGTCATAAAGCAAACGTTAAGTGGGCGTGTGACAATTGTGTTTTATTGATCTCTTTTTGTTTTCTTTATGGTTGCATTTGAAAAGAAAATTGCTTGATCGATTTGAATTAGAAACGAAAATAATACGTATAAAATAAATGTAATGTCATTGTCATGAAATAAATACAGAAGAGCCTCTCCACTGTGGACCTGATCAGACAGCTCTTTTTCTGTTTTGCAAAGGCATTAAGCAGTGTTACTGTGAGAGAATGGGTAAAAGAGCCAAATTGGACTTCTTTTGAGTGGTTGCAGTAGGGAAGTCTACTGTAGTTGTTATAAGACTTTCAAAATATCAGCTTTACATACTTATTTTCCCATAGACGTTACAGTTTAACTCTTTCACTGTTGAATAAGTTTTACAAGAAAGGGGTGCATTCTTTTGAAACTATTGTTTAGAATGGTTTCAAAAAATACTTTTACAGAGACGTCAAAAGGCGTCAGTAAGAGAGAATGGATTAAGTATTTAAGTATCTAGATATCTATTTTTTGATAGACCGCAGTTGAGGCGGACCTCTTTATTTACCTGCACAGTAAGGGTTAATGCGTTTATGCCTTAATTTCGCAAATGGGAAAGACGTTAACAATGTAGACCCATAAACATAGTCATGGAGAAGCCTTTGATTACATCCTACTCTATTCACTATACTATTTGATGTTGACCCATTCAATCATAGTTACGCCTTTTGACGACTTTGTAAAATTCACTTTTTTAAACCATTGTTAAAATAGAGCATATGCTCTATTTATGGCAATGGTTTCAAAACTACACAGGTTTAGAATTTTCAAATGTTTTCTGGTAAAGGTTCCTTTTCGGTATATTTATTGAAATAGGATGGGTCTAAAACTTGCCTATGCGGGAATAGGTCAAAACTCTATTCAAGCATACATTACTTTTTGGAAGAATCAGTTTTCATGAAATCTTATTCCGATGCAATGAATTGACAACAAACGCATTAATAAAGGGCATTATAAATAACATTGTTCGTTTTCTTTGTAAGCAAGTGTCGCTAACGATTCACAAATATAATAACATAACAGACAAATGCAAAACGATTACGTCAAGATGATATATAGATATAATAGATGGTAATAAGATAAAAGGCATTGTAAATAACATTTTTTCGTTTTCTTTGTAAGCAGGTGTTGTTGAATTTTCACAAATATAATAACAGACAATTGCAAAAAGATCAAGTTAAGATAATATGCAGTGTCTATCTATAAGTCCTTTACTCTAAAGAGATATACAATTTAACGCTTTTGCAAACAGAGTAGATCCAGAACTGACGGCTTCTGCAGAAGCCGCCGTCCGATCAGGGTCTCCTCTGTTTGCTTATGAAAATATATAAATCTGCTCCTATAATATTTACCATGGTCAAGGCGCCCCTTGTTTCCAATGTCATTATAAACATTCAATTAATGAACCCTTTCCTCCAAAAATACGTCTTTCTACGCCTCTGTAAAAGTCACTTTTTGAAACCATTGTGATTAATAGAGCATTTGTTCCTAAAGGGAGCAAATGCTCTATTTATCACAATGGTTTCAAACTACAACATTCTAAAATTTTCCATTTCTCTAGTTAATGCTCCTTTTCGGTAGATTTATTCAAAGAGGTTGTATCTAAAAATAGCCTATGAGGTAATGGGTTAACATTCATCCAGCCATTACTTATCTCATGAATATTCATCAGATAAACGGTCTATATTTCTACTCACTGATATTTATTCCTATTACAAAAACATATTTAAAGGATACAATGCAGTCGACAGTTTTAAAATAGAAATGCTTACATTCTTTGTATATTAAGGATGCAAGAGGAATGCCGATCCATAACAGGTTTTGCAAATAATTACATTATTCATAAGTGGATACTCTATACCTAGACCTTATCCTGTGAAACTCCGCCTGACTCGCACTTACAAACAGTTTGGATCAAGATCAGATGCCGAGTAACTCGGCGTCTCAACAGAATCTAAGAGCATTGGCATTCGGTCAACAGTTTCCAAAAATACTTGAAACGAACTGGAGTAACGTTAAGTTTACGCAAGAGCAACTTTAGAGCAGGAATCTTTATATTTCAGTATGATAGCCAAAGTTAATTAGATCTACAGTAGGTTATAAATACAGTAAAACTTCGATTATCCGAACACCAAAATACAAATTATTATCGCTCTTTAAGACAGGTGGCAGCTTAATGCATGGTGAAAGTCATGCAGAAAGCTCCTAGAGGAGCTTTCTGCATGACTTTCACCATACATTAAGCAGCCACCTGCCTAAAAGGGTCTAAATTCGTCTATACCGAAAATTCGAATAATCGAGGTTATAAATATAACGTGCAGATTAGTGTAAACTGTTTGCCAAAAGTGACTGCTCTATATGATCGATGTAGAAGAAATTAATTTCATGAATGTGTTAAAGTGTTCTGTACAAATTAGTTTAGCAGTACCATGTCATTTATTAAATATTCTTTCAATGGCCGTTGTAGGTTCAGTCATGGAAAAGAGGTCTAACTAATGGTCTGTAAGGCATGTGGTAGCCTAATGCAGGTTAAAAGTAATGAGGGAAGCTCCTATAAGAGTATTATGCATTACCTTTCACCTGCATTAAGCAACCACCTGCTTTTTAAAACGTTTATGTTCAATAGATGAATGTCAGCTTAAGATAGTGGTTACATTTGCAAACCGTTTAGACCCAGGTGAGTCATTGAGTAACTCAGTGTCTCGTTAGGACCAAAATTGTTTGTCGTATTTTACAGGGAAAATGAAAATACCTCTTATTTTGAAAGAGTAGTTCACGATTTTTTCCAAACAAAAATGCTTTTTTCAGCACCATTAAGATTTAACTATATCTACATTACCCATCATTTCCTTTAGTACAGTAAAAACCCCATTAAACCGAAATTTTAATATAGAAGACTTTAGATATTGTTAGGCAGGTGGCCGTTCAATGCAGGGTGAAAGTAATGCAGAAAGCTCCTAGTGGAGATTTCTGCATGACTTTCATTCTGCATTAAGCTGCCATCTGTCTCCAAATCCGATATGTATACTAAATTGAACGTCCTGTTTAGAGTGGGTGTATTATTCTCCCCTCTCCACCTGTTTGTATAACTAAACATTCAAGTTGGCACCATTTTGATAGCTTTAATATTGACTGATATGGTAGCAAACAGGGAAGGACCTGATCAAATAGCTCCATCACATGCCGTTTGATCCGGGTCTTCGCTATTTGCCTATATGTGTCCGTCTGAATATTTACGCTAATTTGAGTATAACCCTGGTGCTTACTGCATGATTTTTACTCTTCTTTAAGCAATAACCTGCGCCAAGCTTCTAATTTCTTCTTTACTAAAAGATAACTCTTTTTTTCAAGGTATGTATTCTATTCTTACGCAAATATAACTTGTGCTGGTTTATTGGCAAATGCAATGTAGACAGCATCTACCTGTGTTCATTTTCATCCTTTTCATGCTGAAAACAATAAAGTCTCCTGAAGTCCTCATCTATTACATATTTTCATCAGATCCGATCAAGATTTAACTCTTTCCCTATTGAACATTGAGGTTAAAAAATAATGACATCATAAATATGTATAACCTGAAAATTTATAATGGCATATGTACATTACATTTCTCAGTATGGGTAGAAACTGTAGAGTCATGTCTCTTACAATTTCACAAGCAAACAGGGCAGACCATGATCTGATCTGGGTCTGCTCTGTTTACAAATGTGTGAAAAGTGTAACATGAGGGAAAGTGTTAACCATTTACTCCATAATTACGCCTTTCTACGCCTTTGTAAACAGAGTAGACCCAGATCAGACGGCTCCTATAGGAATCAGGGTCTGCTCTATTTGCTTATGGTATAATATAGATATAATTCTACAGTTTCTGCCGGTGCCAAAATTTCCTGTGTCCATATGCTATTATAACAAATTAATGTAATTCATATTCATGATGTCATTATTTCTGATATGAATATTGCAGACAGTTGCCACAAGGAGCCGTCTGATCTATGTCTACAATTTTGCAAAGGCGTAGAACGGCGTATCTATGGAGTAAAGGGTTAGTTAGATTGTTATAATATAATACCGACACAGGATTTATGGCCATGGTAGAAACTGTAGAAACATATCTATATTATAGCATAAGCAAACGGGGCAAACCTTGATCAGACGGTTCCTACAGAAGTCGTCTGATCTGGGTCTTATCTATTTGCAAAGGCGCAGAGAGGCATATTTATAGAGTACATGGCGTTAAAGCAGCAAAACCTCCATAGTGACCATTCTAGAGATATTCTGCTGTACAATTATTTTCATCTTAAACCTTAATAAAAAAAACCCGCATATATGCGAATTTGCAAACGGAGCAGACCAAGATCAGACGATGCCTGCAGGAGCTGACTGATCTGGGCATGCCGTTTGCTTAAAAATGGAATAATATAGTCCTGGTTGTACATTATGTCTTGTTTATAATGTAATAGAAGAGTTCAGCTATTTCATGTTCATTCAGCCATTGTTCTCTTACAAGTATACTCATCAAGGAAAAGAGTTAATTGGAATCATCTGCCACAACCAAGCCGAATGTTGTACATGTTATAACGTGCTTCAGTATAGAAGTCTGCAAAAACTTTCTATATTCAGCATTTGTCATTTAGCCATTTAACCCTTTATTCAATAAATATCCGTTTGTACGAATTTGCAACTAGAGTAGACCCAGATCAGACGTCTCCTATAGTAGCCGTCTGATCAGGGTCTGCTCTGTTTGCTTATCAAATGATATACAGTAGAACCCCTCTAATGCGACCACTTAATGAATAAACATGGTGTCTTTATAAGCAGGTGGTTGCTTAATGCAGGACAAAAGTACTTTTGTCCTGCATTAAGTTACCACCTGCATCTAGCACTCAGAATTATACCTCTTTCAGGTGGTCGCATTACCGGGGTTTTACTGTAGTTTAGATTCTAGAGTTTTTGTCTTGATAAGAAATGCCCATGTCATGTTTAACATTCCTTTAACTAGTATTCATGGTGTCGCTGTTTCTTGTTGAATATTCTAAGTGGGCAGTCTCATCAGTTTAAAATATAGTGTCCGCATAGGTTGCAGGACTTACAGCGCAGACCCTGATCAGAGGGCTCCTCAGGGTCTTCGAATTCGTTTCACTCAATCATTCAAAGGCATGGCCAAAACCCATGTGTTCATTTCCATCATAAATCATTAGGTCATTATTATAGATGATATCTTTATTTCTTGCATGATTATTCATTGACTAAATTATTTAATATGTATCCCCAGGTTTTGCAAACCACTAAGTACAAATATGTTTTATTCTCTGAATAGGATTACCCTTTAAAGGATACATAACATATTTCGTCTGTATATTTTGTGCAAATGATGGAATTCAATTCAACAAATAATGTGATTTTTCATAAATGTATCGGTGTATAAAAGATTTGAAGCCTTGTTTGATTTCGTTCCATATTGGTTTGAAATGCAACGATTAACAATCCAATAATGTATAGAGAAAATGCATTTCTAACTTCAGGTTTTCATACATCATTTAATCCATTCCCTCGTATTGACGACTTTTGACGAATCTGTAAAAGTTACGTTGTGAAACCATTGTGATAAATAGAGCATTTGCTTCTATAGGAGCAAATGCTCTATTTATCACAATGGTTTCAAATTACAAAATTCTAAATGTTTCCTTTTCTCTAGTTAATGCTCCTTTTCGGAAGATTTATTCAAATATGTTGTATCTAAACAAATAGCCCATGAGGGAAAGGGTTAATCTGCGAGAGGAGTACCTCTGAGACTGTCAAATTCAACAAGAAACACTCCTGTGCAAATAAATGCAAACAGAGTTGGTCCTTAGATATTACAATTCATGCATTTGCAAACTGAGTAGACCCAGATCAGAGTCTGCTGTTTGATAGTTTATTTTGAAAGATATGTTTCTTTAGTTTCTAATATAGCTACTATATTCCACATACCATATTTCATTATAACTAGTTTGTCCATGAATATTCAGTAGGTATTGAAATTTGGAATACCGGTAATAATAGAACAGGGAAATGGTTAATACTCATGATGTCATTGTTTCTATACTGAATACTGGTCAGTTAGCGCTGAATACTGGTCAGTTAGCGCTGAATACTGGTCAGTTAGCGGCTAACCTTTCACTTAACCCTTTCCCTGTTCTATGTTTAGTCTAAATTTTAATACCCATTGAATATTCATGAACAAAACAGTTATAATCAAATATGGAAGGTGGTGCATTGTAGCTATTTTAGAAAGTAAAGACACGGATCAATCAAATTCCATAAGCAAACAGAGCAGACCCTGATCAGACGGCTCCTCTAGGAGCCGTCTGATCTGGGTCTACTCTGTTTGCAAATGCGTGAAAACACGTTTATATGAGGGAAAGGGTTAATGAATGTTCATGTAAGAAATGATGGCATCATCAATATTAATTCGATATCTTTTATAAGGACACATGACCACATGAATATTTGTCTATGGCAGAAACTATAGAATCATATCTATATTATGTCATAAGCAAACAGAGCAGACCCTGATCAGATGGCTCCTGTAGGAGCCGTCTGATCAGGGTCTACTCAGTTTGCTAGTGTATTTATGGAGTAAAGGATTACTGAACAAGAAATAATAATTGACTTACATCAATATCGAGTCCCCATTTTTCGGCCAGTCTTCCTCGCCGTTTTTCATATTTTCGCTGCTCTTTTGTAGGTTTTGATTTATTCGAGAGTTTCACACCCGTTTCATCGTTTGAGTAATCCACTTTCAATTCCTCTTCTCTGCCTGCGAGAGGAGTACCACTGACACTGTAGAATTCAACTAGAAACACGCCTGTGCAAACCAATGCAAACAGGGTTGATCCTGAGATATTACAAATCATGACAACAAATAGTTCATTCTATATATTATAAAAAAAATCTAAAACATGGTTCCGACAATACCCGTGTTATATAAGTTTAATCACTCAATCCACATTTTTGACTTAGGGTTTAATACATTTTCAAACTTAAATAATATCCATTTTCTATTGCAGAATTAAAATCCATGAAAAATATTAATTTAAGACAGATTCTAAACTCCAAGTATATCACTGAATAAATTTGAAATAAAGTAAATAAGTCCGACCCTAATCCAAATTGAAGTTTAACACATTGCTCCGGATTCTTTTTTAAACTTCAACCAAAGGTTCAGAAAGAAAACAGCGAACCTTAACCAAAATTTACCGCACAGAAAATATCGTTAAGCTGACCTTTGTCAATCTTTAACACGATCAGATCGCTGCAATTATCTTGACAAGCTTATCCGCCAGTGCAAGCCATTATACGTATGTTGCTATTTCAACCAGTACTCTGTTGAATGAAACGTTTGAATACTACAACCATGTCAGGCGCTCGCCTTGTAAGAGTTTTATCTTGTTGTTTTGGGTTGTTAACCCCCGTGCTACGCTTGAGAGTTTTTGTAAGGTATGTAGTATCAAAGAAGAGTGGCAAATTGGCTTCTGTTCTCCACTTATATAACGTGTATGACAACCAACGTCACTTTCATGAGAAAACATCCTTTAGCGAATCCGTTCGTAACAGTATCTAGTTTACATATGGGGTTTAACCCTTTCGCTGCCATACGCTGTCGTCTGCTAACTTTGTCGTCTGCTACACATTTTTATTTTTTTATTTTCTTCATTTTTGTTTCAAAAACATAGTAACAGTAACAAACAGTTTGGATCCTGATGAGACGCCGAGTTACTCGGTGTCTCATCTGGATCCACACTGTTTGCATAGGTAATCACAGATCCGGCATTGGCAGCGAAAGGTTTAAGTATTTCACCGACGAAGTCGCCGGAAAGTAATACAATATACAAAGCGCGAATTTATTATTACTGTTGCAAAGTTTGGTTCAAGGTGAGACGCCGAGTAACTCGGCGTCTCATCAGGATCCAAACTGTTTGACATACTATTAACATTTTAGAGAAATTGAAGGATCACTCTGAAGCTTAAAGCAGGCAACGCTTTTTAGCAGACGAAAATTATTTGGCGCCAAAATAGTTTAGATGTTGTTTTAAACTTATCTGTTTAAATCAATATGACAGGTTTACTTGTCAGAGGAGATTGTATGTGGCGTGATAATAGCATTTGATTTATTCATCCATTCAACCCCGGACATGCATGCACTCTCATTTGCAAACAGTGTAAACCCGGATCAGAGCCCTCTCATTGCGATCTGCTCGATTTGTCATTCAAAAATACTCGGGTAAGTTTAAGCCTTTTGTACTGAGTGGACTCAGTGTTGAGAGGGTTGATTAACCCTTTCCTCCATAAATACGCCTTTCTACGCATCTGTAATAGTCACTTCTTGAAACCATTGTGATAAATAGAGCATTTGCTCCAAAGGAACAAATGCTCTATTTATAACAATGGTTTGAACAATGCTACACAATTCTAACATTTTCCTTTTCTCTAGTAAATGCTCCTTTTCGGTAGATTTATTCGAAGAGGCTGGGTCTGAAAATAGCCTATGAGGTACATGTAATGGGTTAAACTTGAGTTTTCGCAGAGGTAAATATTATTGGTAAAATATACTGTGGACCGTATCTTACCCGAACGCTTTATAAACCAACAATGGTATCTGTAAATGTGGATGGCTGCTTAACCCATTACTTCATATAAAACATTTTACGCCTTTGCAAACAGCGTAGATCCAGATCATACTCGAAACCTTTTAGCCGTTTATACCATAAATACGCATTTCTCCTACTTTCAGAATTTATACGACTTTGCCAACATAGTAGACCCGGATCAGACAGCTCTTGCAGTAGCCTTCTGATCTTGGTCTGCTCTGTTTGCTATATCGATCTGATTCTATCTATAGGTGATGCCATGGTCGAAAATTCATATGTATATGTGTCAATATCAAACAAAATCTAATTGATATTCATGATTTTATTAGTTCTTCACATACATTACATGGACACATATTTATAATAATTATAAACCCATAATTAGATTGCATTTTAGTAGGCTGCCTGCCTCTAATGTTAATCCTCGTTGCTTGAGGTCCTTCTCGACAGTGCGCCTCCACGTTTCTATTGGTCGACCTCTGTTCCTTTCCCCTTGAGGTGTACATCATAGCGCTTCTCTAGGGATCGAGTTGGGTCGCATGCGACAAACATGTCTGAGCCATCGCCAACGTCTCAACCGGACGGTTTCAGCCATTGGCTGTATCTTAGTCCAGCGTTGCAGCTCTTCATTAGAAAAAGTGTTGGGCCAGAAAATCCTAAGAATTCGACGAAGGGCCTTATTGTGAAAGACTTCTAGTTTTCTTTAAATTTCTTTCAATTGCAGCGGTGGTCTTCCTGCATTCAGATCCGTACAAATGTACACCTAAAGTTATCTTAATTCTTCTCCAGTAAAACTCCAGTTTAGATGGGTTTTACTGTATAAACAGCAGACTTTCCACAAAAGTACATACTTCTATAAACACTCAGTGGTGGTCCGTTTTTATACTCGGAGAAAACAGTAATATACATGTACATAATAGTTTTGACTGACATGGTAATTGACAGCTCTTACACCATAATTTCTAATTTCTACTCTATTTGCTACCGTGTCAGTCTACTTTAAAACTTTTGACAGACAACCTTGGGAAATAGTACAGACTCTAATCAAACGGCTCCGTTAGGAGCCGTTTGATTTGGGTCTACACTATTTGCTACTGTCCCATTCTAATCTAAAAGTATCAAAATGGTGCTGTTATACAGGTATATCAACACTTGATGGTTCTATTCTAAACTTGATATACAAATGTTCAGTGTGCCTTATTCTCAAATTCACTATATCAAACATGAACACTTTCGGTGAACAAATAATTAATTAATTTAGAATTTAAGTTTCATATAATAATCAGTAATCATGTGCCTTAGATAATGATAATAATAGTAAACCTAATAATACAATACTTATGGTTTGTGTATCAGAGACTGAGAGTTGTTTGGATCCTGATGAAGAATCCATCTAAGTCAGTATCTGTTATATGCTGATCAGGGGTAGTATCTGTGATAGTACGCCAGTATAATTTCAGATTTTACTTTGAAAATCCCTAATGTTCTTAACAGGTGGAATCAGTCAGTCGGTGCTAGCTTTGTTATTAACTGAATTATATAATAACCTCTTTACATTTGCGAATCCTTTGACAACCATATAAGATAGATGAAGTACAATCACTGGGGTTAGACTATTAAGAGTCTTAACACACTGACAACCGTATGGTACACAATTTATTAGCATCATTCCATTAAGTCTCACAGGGTTTCACGGGTTCGCACTGACCAAGCATGCTGATCCAGTTGGACAGCATGTGATTGGCTGAAATCCAGTCACTCGCCTACTCCTCCCCTCTTGCATATTCAACAGGGAGTTCTAGTTTAGTTTTTGGTCAGAGAAGATAATTTTTTCGGGTTTACACGAACGGCAAAACATCAGCCGGGAAAATGTAGTTTTATATTTACTGGGTGGCAACGGCCACCCCTTTTTATGTGTTAGAAATTCTAACACTTATACAATTATGGTATTTCTACAACTATCCTTAGTTTGGATTTTCATACTGGACATTTACTTGCATATGATTTCTTATTTGATGATCTTGTCATACCTGTATATGATTTGGAACTATACTAATTACAAGCCTGAAACTACAAAATGGACTTGTTCATTTCTCCAAGCCGGACTTCCACTTTCATACATTCATAATTTTCAATTCGGATACAATGAAACTCATCAGTATAACAGTGCCATATTAAATTATAAGCGTATTCAGCCTTTTTCCAGACAAACTAGGGAAAGCGTGCAGATCCAAATCATGCTCTTTGAGGTAAATTGTTAATATAGAGGACAAACTTATGCAGAAAGATCCTGATGGAACTTTCTGTATTATATTCGTTTTGCATTATCCAGCCACCGGCTCTAGTCCTTTCCTTTATACAAGCACTTTTCTATGTCAATACAAACGGAGTAAACCCAGATCGGATGGTTCGATCAAAATCTGCTCTATTAGCTTATACAATCATAATAGACCTGATTCTACAGTTTCTACCAAAAATGCATGTGTACATATGCCATTATTAAAATTCATCTAATAAATATTCATGATGTCATTATTTCTTATATGAATATTCAACAAGCAAAAGCTTATACACAGCTATGTACAGTAAAACGGTTATTAATTTATTGAAAAGTCTTAAAAAGCATTGGTGGTTGCTTAATGCAGGACAAAATTAATGCGTGTACCCTATAGGAGCTTCTGCATTACTATTGACCTGCATTACTTTTTGCCTGCATTAAACAACCGCCTGCCTTAAAAGTCATAATTAGACCTCTTTTGATGGTCACTTAAGACAGTCATGTCCTACTGTTTATTCAAAAAGTGATCGCTATGTATTCTACTGTATGCTCTTAAACGTTCTCTGTTTATCTGTTACCATGTTAAGCGCACCTTGGTTGGCATTTGCAAACAGTGTGGATCCAGATCAGACGCTAATTAACTCTACGTCTCAACATGATCCATGCTGCTTGACACTTAGCCAACCGTTTTCTAAAAAAGTTTGAACGGATCTTAACCCTTCTCTTGCTGAATTTTAAAATACATTTCTTCTTCTTTACCCATGCCCTGTGGTATAATTACATATGAATATATTCACTGTCTACCATCTATTTTTCTTTGCAATCACTGCTGCGGAGTGCACTGGTTGCACAATCAATTGGTAAATAGTGCAGACCCTGATGAGACCGCTCCTGCAGGAGCAGTCTCATCTGGGTCTTCACTATTTACAGGTAGGTATATTGACGTGAACAGCAAGCGAAGGGTTAACTGAGTAAATATTGCACCAGACCAAAGGTCGATCAGACATCCTTTGCGGGGTTAAAGGTTGAAGATTACGGGTTACATGCAATTCTTACGTTGGCGCTTTCGTAAGTGAAACATAAAAAACACAATCGCATTGTAGGTTTCTTTATTTCTTATCAAAAGATAAGAATATTTTTGGATTTTTTTAATCTGTATCTGTTTGTGATAAAAACTTTTTTTTCAGATATAGTGTAAACGAACCAAAACTACAGATACAGTACATCCTCGCTAATACGGACACTCAAAAGAGGTATAGTTCCAGATTTTTAAAAGCAGGTGGTAGCTTAATGCAGGACAAAAGTTATGCAGAAAGCTCCTGTAGGAGCTTTCTGCATAACTTTTGCCCTGCATTAAGTAACCAGTCTGTTTTTACAGACTCCTATATAAATATACTATGTGGTAACATAACTTCACTGTACTTGGAAAGGTACCGAATGCTATCTGTGTGAACATTTTATTATCAACCATTCCGACGCCCCATAAGTTGATGTAGATCCCGTGTTTAAAGTGTGATTCAATGAAAGTAAGGAGTTATGTCGGTAAGAGTGGAATATCACCTAAACAGGCATCTATAGCCACAAAGGTACGAAAATCAGGTTTTCAGTTTCCGATTTATACAATATAGATTTGCTAATTCGACAAATTAACATTTTCCTTTTTCACGCCTTTGCAAACACAGTAGACCAATATCAGGTGGTTCCTATAAGAGCCGTCTGATCAGGGTCTGCTATGTTTGCTTATGAACTTATAATAAAATCTCACTCTACAGTTTATACCAATACCAAAACATCATGTGGACATGTGTAATTATGACATATCAGCTAACAGATATGATGATAGCATCATTTCTTACATAAAAGGGTTAAAGAGGGGACATGCCTTTCCTACTTCTAGTATTAGTCACCTTCACCTCAGAACCCGACCCTAGCAGTTCAAAATGTTGCTATTCAAGCTGTTTGTGCAACACAGTCGGTCCTAAATAGGTAACAAGACGTCTTTCCAAAATGACCTTGAACTAGAGGTTTGTTTTTGTCACAAAACAGATGTCTCCCCCTCCCATCCTCTTTCCAATACACAAGTGTAATGTCTAACTCCAAACTTATCAGGGTCTAATTTTAAGTCATTAGGGGCAATAACTCCAACATTATCAGGGGAGACAATTCAAAAACCCCGGGTACACAACAACACATGCTGGTAAACATTCATGTGAAGTTTGGTGACTCTAGTACTAGTGGTTTCAGAGATACACACGACACAAAGTAAAGTTTCTCTTATTTTAAGTCATAAGGGGCAGTAACTCCAAAGTTATCAGGGGAGACAATTAAAACCCAGACGCACAACAACTCATGCTGGTGAACATTCCTGTGAAGTATAGTGACTCTAGCCCTACTGGTTTCAGAGATACGTGCAGCCCAAAGCTTCTCTAATTTTAAGTTATCATATCAGGGGCAATAACTCAAAAATTATCAGGGGGAGACAATTCAAAAAACCCAGGTACACAACAACTCATGCTGGTCAATATCCCTGTGAAGTTTGGTGACTCTAGCCCTAGTGGTTCTAAAGATATGCATGACACAAAGTTTCTCTAATTTTAAGTAATCATATCAGGGGCAATAACTCCAAAGTTATCAAGAGGAGACAATTCAGAAATCCCAGGTGCACAACAACTTATGCTGGTCAACATTTCTGTGAAGTTTGGTGACTCTAGCCCTAGTGGTTTCAGAGATATGCATGACACCAAGTAAAGTTTGTCCAATTTTAAGTAATCACGGGCAGTAACTCCAAAGTTAACAGGGGGAGACAATTAAAAAACACCAAGAGCAAAACAACTCATGCTAGTGAATAATCCTGTGAAGTTTGGTGACTCTAGCCCTACTGGTTTCAGAGATACACACGACACAAAGTTTGTATATATTTAAGTGTTCATATCAGGGGCAATAACTCAAGAATTATCAGGGGGAGACAATTAAAAAAATATAGGTGCACAACAACTCATGCTGGTGAACATTCCTGTGAAGTTTGGTGACTCTAGTACTAGCGGTTTCAGAGATACGCGCGACACAAACTTTTTCTAATTTTAAGTCATCAGGGGCAATAACTCCAAAGTTTTCAGGGGGAGACAATTCAAAAACCCCAGGTGCACAACAACTCATGCTGGTGAACATTCTTGTGAAGTTTGGTGACTCTAACCCAACTGGTTTCAGAGATACGCGCGACACAAGTTTGTGACGGACAGACAGACAGACAGACGGACGGACGGACGGACGGACGGACGGACGGACGGACGGACGGACAGACGGACAGACGGACGGACAGACAGACAACTCTGGCAAAAACAATATATCTCCCCATAAATGGGGGAGACATAATTATGACCCCATTCCCCACCATATATGTAATCCCCAGCGTCGCTTCCTTGCAAGCTATGTGTACACCAAATAATATCACACCGTGTCTTTCTGGACTGTTATTACCAGTGACCGTGACCTTGAAACACGACTCATTCCCCTCCCTATATGTGACCAAAAGTTTCGTCTCTATGCAAGCTAATTGTACCAAACCTTGTTTAATATACGTATTTTCTAACTTTGGTTATTGAACGGAAACCTATATTCTAATTTTAGCAACGAACTAAAATATAACTCCACCAAATGCAATTCAAAGCAATTTGAAAGTTAAATATGCACCAACTTTAGCCATAATATGTTATTGAGCAAAAAATAATGTTCTAATATTAGCAACAATGACCTAGACAAATAATCTTTTCCCTCTCTCACACACACACCAACTGATTCAATCCAAAGCTTTGGCTTCATGTAAGTCATATGTACACCGATTTGGGTCACAACATGTTCCGAACCAAACCTGTTGAGCGCAAACGGAGTACATTTATATTGCCAATGAGCCTGACTTTACACTATGATCCTTATCTCCTCCCTGGATGTAATCCGAAGCTTCGTATCCATGCAAGTTATATACATGTATACCAAAATCTGGTCATAATATTTTTTCCCTAAGTTACTGATCAGAAACGGTTGTCCTGGTTTTAATATCACTGACATTGACCTTGAACTAAGACGCCCTTCCCTGTAGGCGAAAGCCTAAGTTTTGGCTACATGCTAAATAAATGTATACCAAACCATCTTTCGTGATAACGGAATTTCTACTTTAGTGACGGTGACATTGACCTTAACGCATCGCTTGCTATTCACGTCAATATACCTACGTGTAAATAGTGAAGACCCAGATGAGACAGATCCTGCAGGAGCTGTCTCATCAGGGTCTGCACTATTTACAAGTTGATTGTACAACCAGTGCACTCCACAGCAGTGATTGCACAGCAAAATACTTGTACACAGTGAAGATATATGTAATCATACAACAGGGCATGGATAAAGAAGGAGAAATGTATTTTTAAATTTAGCAAGAGAAGGGTTAAGTCTAGACCCAGGATGCAATCCAAATGTTTGTCTACATGCAAGGTAACTATATACCGAGATTGATTAAAACACGTAAATTCTAACTAAAGATATTGAGCACGTTCAAAGACTTTTGCCAGTCTGATAACCACGTATAAATCTTTCACCACCGGGAAAGCCGTTCCCTGGGGTTGCTACAATCGGCGAATATGTGATAACGATTGGAAACCGTTTGGAAACAGTTGCAAACAGTTTGGTACCAGATGAGACGCCGAATAACTAGGCGTCTGATCAGGATCCAAACCGCTTGACACATCACTTACGTTTTATAGAATACATTGAAACGAACATTATTTGGCGCCAAAGGCAACCTTAGTTAAAATTTAACAGCTAAAACGTAGGAACCGGGTATATAAGATATTTGCAAGAATAAGACCTAGATCAAAAGGTTCCTGAGTGGAACTCTTTGATAGGAGTCTGCATTGTTTGTCATAAAAATCACTTTCTTCCCTGATAAATACTGAAAAGGGTTTTTGTTCAATTAATAATCCGAAGAGGAGGAGCCAGTTTTCACAAGTCAACAGATAAAGGTGCGTACCTAAGTATTAACATCGCCATTTCTCCACCAAACCCTATACTGTGACCACTCTTTAGAATCGTCTCTTCGCGACGATTCTAAAAAGTGGTCACAGTACATGGTTTGGTGGATAAAAAAAGGAGCTGTTATTGAAAATGTTTAAATTCACGCATCTTATCTGGACCTCTGCTTGCGAGTACACAGTATTTGTAAGATTTGAAACGATACAGATTGCATTGATTATCATCTTACGAGATAAATTATTAGATTGTGTTCTTTGTCGACATACTGCCTGTATGTCATAAAACACGGAATTCCAGGTACTGAAACTTATTTCATTTTGAGATGTGTAGGGTTTTAGTGTTTCACTTGATAGCTAAGTTTACTGAAATAAGCTACAGCAGCAATTTTTTCATTGTTTTTGTCTGTGAAGGTATTAGGTATGATTTAAATGCGTTATAAATTATTATATATAATTCGATACGCTGTGGAAATTCTTGCAAAAATAACGTAAATGATGATTTTAAGAGGTTCTTAACACTTATACATTGTATCCGTTCATTATGGCTATTGAATGTAGTTTATGCATCTTTTGTAAAAAATTATTAGCTACAATGTATCTTTAATAATGGATACTTAGAGTAATTATCAATATCAGTACGAAAAGTCGTAAAATATTTTATTAAATCCCCGTTTATTCGTAGGGGAAAAGTTAATGAAATAGCGTATAATTGCGACCAGAGAAAAATGGCATTAACTACAGCAAAACTACGATAATTCAAATTCTTAAAAATAAAGAAGGATTGAAACCTTTTGAGACATGTGACAGATGGTCGCTTAAGCCATTTGCTCCCAGTGGATTCTTCCATGCTTATATATTGGATTAGTCTATTTTTTATCGAAGTGATGACTGGTCTAAATTTTCATTTTTGTTTTGTTTTATATTGAACTTCCTGTCAGCAAACAGTATAGACTCTGATCAGACGCCGCATTATGTGGCGTCTAATAATAATAATAATAATAATAATAATAATAAAGACTTTATTTAACGAGAGTACTCATTTGGTTATGACCAATCTTCCATGAGGCCCTCAAACAGAGAGAAAACATATATACAATTACATAATTTTTTATATACAATTTGTAATGCTTTCATAATAATTTTTCATAGGCACCAACCTTGCACTGGTGATAAACAGATCTGAGCGTCTGGTCAGAGTCTACACTGTTTTCCTAAATCTTATATATGGGATCGTGGGAGCAAATGGGTTAATGCAGAGTGGAGGTCATGTAAAAACTTCCATAGTACTGCACCCTGCAATAAGCTGCCATCTGTCTTACAAAGCGATACTGATGCTAATCAGAGTGTTCCAATTAATGAGGTGTTATTGTGTTTTATTTAATGTGGGTTTAAAAAGCAAAATCTTGGAATTGAATATAGCATTTCACTGCGATCAGCGATTTAAAACCTAATCATTATAGAAATTAGATTTGATTCTTTTCGCAATGATATATTGTAATGAGGGCATATTATATCGACAATGAAATGATAATCAAAATATTATACACTAGACTTACTAGTTCTTAATCTATTTCAGCCTAGACATCTTATTTTAAATCTACCCGCATTATACTTTAAAAGCTATGGGAATAAATATCAATTGATTTCACCAACATAAACTTTAATGCGTCCTCCAAACAGATGTCTAATACTCGGTCGTATATGCAGATGGTAGCTTAATGCAGGACGAACGTAATGCAGAAATCTCCTATAGGAGCTTTCTGCATTACTTTCGTCCTGTATTAAGCAACCACCTGATTTGAAATACGTCAATATCTGCTCATTCAGTTATCGCTCTACAGGGGCCCTGTTGTTGTTGTTGTTTCAGAGACCACTTTATGAATAAATATGGTTAACTAAAAGCAGATGACTGCTTAACTATTTCGTTGCCAACTATTTTCGTCTGCAAATATTGTCGTCTGCAAAATGTGTCGTCTGCAATAATCTTCGATTATTTTTTTTTCTCCCCATTTCTTTCAAAACACATTATCATAGCAATAAACAGTGTGGGTCATGAGATGCCGAGTTACTCGACATCTAATCTGTATCCAAACTGTATGCATAGGTATTCACAGATGCGACATCGGCAGCGAAAGAATAATGCCTAACGAAAGTTATACACAATGTCTATTCTGTAATATCGAACCATATATTAAATTAAATCAGTTAATTCCCTTGATGCGATAAATGGGATTCCTGTAGGAGTGCTCTAATCTTAAAGGAGCTTGTTTGATCTGGAAAGAGCCCTGAGTTCTTGAAGGAACCCTTTTGTTCTTGAACGAGTCCACTGATATCGAAGGAGCCCTTTGATCAGGAATGAGCCATCTGGTCTTGAAGGCACTCCCAGATCTGAAGAGCTATCTGACCTTAAAGGAACCATTTGATCTTAAAGGAGCATTCTGATCTTAAAGGCGCCATCTCATTCTGAAGATGCCCACTGATCTGGAAAGAGTCCTCTATTTTTTAGGGTGCCCTTTGATCTTGAAGAAGATATTGAGGGTGCCCTCTGATCTTGAAGGAGATCTCTGGTTAGGGTCTCAACTGTTTGCTATACAAATTAATATAAAAGGTAATCACTAGCAGACAGGAACCCATCTTATGAATTGTGGGTATGCTGTTAAAGTTAGTATAAACGTGTATACTTTATAATTATATAATGGGATTCGATACAATAATCCACAGATAACCGTTTTAACAACTTTGCAAACAGAGACAGGTGGTTCCCGTAAGAGTCGTTTGACCAGGGTCTACTATGTTTGCTCATGGAATGTATATAGATATGATTTACAGTTTTCTGAGAATAAGAAGGGGGATAAACTTCGTATTAAGCGACTGCGTCATAACCCTTTCGGCGGCAAGTTTCTATTTGTAGCCTGCAACCTAATTGTGTTAAACATTTCGGTTAAATGAAGAAATGAAATGAATAGATAAATAAATTAACTTGAGACAAAAAGTGAAGTTCCTGATCAGACGCTGCCTTTACAGGGCGGCGTCTGATCTGGTACTGCACTATTTGTCCTTGTGCATGTAGGCGACATTGGCAGTGAAAGGGTTAATGAGCGTGGACTATAAGTAAAACATACGTTGTTTCTCCATGCCTATCTTACACATGCGAACTACGCAGTACAGGTAATGCCCCACTACTACGCATTTAATCTTTCGCTGCCAGTGTCGCATCATTGATTACCTATGGAACCAGTTTTGAGACCAGGTGGGACGCCGAGTGACTCGGTGTTTCAACAAGATCCACAATGTTTCTTACTGCGTTAGTTTTGGGAAGAAAATGGGAGAGCATTATTAAGCTATCGAAAAAGTGTTGCAGACGTCAAAATCTGGCAGACGATAATATTTGGCAGCGAAAGAGTAATGCAAAAAGAAGTTCATCACGTTTTGCCACCTTTTCCTTGACCTAATATTACCGAAAGACAAACAACAGCAAAAATGACGTAAATACCCCGTTCAACGTTTCAGGAAAATAAACATCAATCACATGAAATGGGGGTTAATGTCAAAGAACTGCGAAATGCATACTCAATAAAGATATTAAACTCTTGAACTGCCAGTAGCAAACATGTGATTACCCCTGCGAACAGCTGGATCCAGACGAGACGCCGATTCTCCCCATTTCTTTCAAAAATATAGAATCGCAGTAACTAACAGTTTGGATGCAGTTGGGACGCCGAGTAACTCGGCGTCTCAGCTGGATCCAAACTGTTAGTTACTGTGATTTTATTTATTTATTTATATTTGATAATATTAAACTTGTTACTGTGATTTTATATTTTTGAAAAAAAAATGGGGAGAATATTAAACATTGCAAATTACAATAGACCTCATCAAATATAGCGGACGGCAATGTATGACAGCGAATGTGTTAAACCTTATCCCGTAATGCGCGACGTGACTGGTATTTGCAAACAGCTTGGATCCAGACCAGACGCCGGGTAACTCGGCCTGTTATCAGGATCCAAACTGTTTGACACTCGGTTATGGTAAGTCAAAGCTTGATAGAATCGAAAGTATAAACAATTGCAACCGATCCTTAGTAGAGCACACCTTTGTTTTATAGCGGGTTCAAGGTTAAGGAATGATCGCCAACTGGGTATGCTTTCATTTAACCCTTAACCTGCTGAATAATTAAAACTAGCGTCTCTTTTTCTGAATATTAATTAAACAAAAAAAGTATCAAAACTCAAAACTGAAGAAAATGAGTTGTATCACAAACAGTGCAGACCCTGATCAAAGGGCTCCCTTTTGGGAGCCCTTTGATCAGGGTCTACACTGTTTACAAATGTCTTGTATACCCGGCTCCCGTACATTAAGGGTTAAATATACATTATCAAATCAGAGAGTTCATTCATAATCATTCTTTGTCTAAAGCCTAATGTAAAGGTGTATACATTTTGTACATTTGTTTATGTAATTTGTTTATGCAATGTGTTTCCTGTTTGTTTACATTAGTATGCCGTCAGAAAAGAATGTGTTCCACAACGTCTTTGATCCTCATAAAACTGGCGTTAATTCGATTCGTATGTGGGATATATAAATAAACGGAACTTGGTTTCAATAGTCAACTACTTGATAATACTTTTTTGTATGGCTTTGCTCATCTAAGCTGCCATTTTATGAATGACATATTTTCACCAGGCTTAAGCCGGTGCTAGGGAGCATGAGTAGTGTTGCACTTTTAATTACTACTCATGAACAAACTCAATAAAACCGAGTCTGCAATTTTCTCTTTTTGCATTTCTACTTTTGCGTTCGAAGGATCACCCATTTTCAGAATATATGTACTTCACAGCAGCAGGTGTTAAGTGCTTGTGTGGTGGCCGTAAAAGTCGCCCCGTACTTCATTCTCAGTGTTGTTATATTTTCTGGTCCTTCGGGATCATTAATTTTCATGTTATTAGTTCTGAAAATTGAATACTGCTTAAGCCGGTGCTAGGGGCGTGAGTAGTGTTGCACTTTTAATTACTACTCATGAACAGACTCAATAAAACCGAGTCTGCAATTTTCTCTTTTTGCATTTCTACTTTTGCTTTCGAAGGATCACCCATTTTCAGAATATATGTACTTCACAACAGCAGGTGTTAAGTGCTTGTGTGGCGGCCGTAAAAAGTCGCCCCGTACTTCATTCTCGGTGTTGTTATATTTTCTGGTCCTTCGGGATCATTAGTTTTCATGTTATTAGTTCTGAAAATTGAATACTGCTTAAGCCGGTGCTAGGGGGCGTGAGGAGTGTTGCACTTTTAATTACTACTCATGAACAAACTCAATAAAACCGAGTCTGCAATTTTCTCTTTTTGCATTTCTACTTTTGTTTTCGAAGGATCACCCATTTTCAGAATATTACCACTGAAGAAAATTGTTTTATAATAAACAGTGCAGACCCTGATCAAACTAGAACTATCATTAAATGTGATGAATACCCCCGCACAGCAGCCTTGATTGCAAATCCAAGTTTGTGACACCAACTACCAATGTAATGGGACAAATGGCAAAAATACTCAAAGTTCAAGTGGCGATAATTCTGTAATACCTGCCACTAAAGACAGGAAAAGCGTGTCTTGCACATGTACTATGCGTGGTTATTATGTACATGTATGTCAATTATCAATAATTCCATCACTTTTAGATTTAATAAGGAGTTCGCAACACCAACTCCCCATGTTTAGAATAACAAAAATACTCAACGTTTATGGGGAGATAATTCCCAGCGCTAAACACATGAAAATTGCGTCTCGCATATGTACCATTCGTGTTTATTATGTATACCAAATATAAATTAAATACATGTATCTTCAAATCTGAAGGAGAAGCTAGCTACAACAACTCTCATGTTTCATGCCACATAACAAAAAAATACTCAAAGTTCAAGGGAAGATAATTCTGCAATGTCGAGGGCTAAACACGTAAAATTTTGTCATGCACATCTACACTTCATAAGTAATGCATATGCAAAGTTTGGTGTAAATCGGTAAAGAAATGTAGAAGAAGTTTTCTCACAATAGTTGTGCCATGTTGTGCCACACACAGTCAGACAGACAAACAAACCGACCGACCGACCAACACACTGACTCCTATATACATGTACCCCCCTCTCAAACTTCGTTTGTGGAGGTATAAAGACTCCATCGGGATCCCTTTGATATGTGTGTGTACTGTTTGAAAAGGTTATACTAAGATCGGGCGGTTTCCCCAGTAACTCTTTGATTAGAGCCTGTACTGTTTGCTTATGGGTCTATATAGTTCTGTTTCAGTGTTTATTTGATGATTCTATTATAATGAAATATGAACACATGATATTTTGGCCATGACAAACAATGTAAAACACATATCTATATAATTCCATCAGCAAATAGGGCACATCCTGATGAGAAGGCTCCCACGGGAACCGTTTGGTCTGGGTCAAATATATTTGCAAAGGCGTTCAAAGGCGTTTCCTTAAGGTAAATGGTTGAATTTCTATGTAACCAAGCTGATGCTGATCTGTCTTAAGTGGCAATTAAAACAAGTATGGACTTTAAGGCAGATTGATGCTTAAGATGTAGAGAATTCCCTTAGGAAATGCATTATTTTTGTCTTGCTTTAAACAACTTGCTTATTACACTTTTTTAACCCTTTCCATCATATTAACGACGTTGTACACCTTTTCAAACACAGTAGACCAAGATCAGACGGTTCCTGTTGGAACCGTCTGATTTGGGTCTGCTCTGCCTGCATCCATGGGTGTATCAAAATGCATAATTACGAGTGTACGCATAATATTGCATCCGTAGGTTATCAAAATGCATAATTACGAGTGTACCAATAATGTGTCAATAGTGTATCAAAATATATAATTATGGATTATTGTCCCATTTACTTGTAACGTAAGTAATAACCTTTGAAACAGGCAATAATATGAAGGTCTTATCTATTATCCAGATGTGAAAAACTTATGTCTTCTCAAATTATGTGCAGGTGATTTATTTTTTGTTGTTATTATACTACAGTACTTCCAAATCTGTCGATCAAACATTTTTTAAGAAACTATTGACCGAGTGTCAAACAGGTTGGATCCTGATGAGACGCCGAGTTGGGAGCTTTCTGCACTACTTTCACCCTGTATTAACCTTTTCCATGATATTGACGACGTTTGACGACTCTGTAGAAGTCACTTTGTGAAACCAATGTGATAAATAGAGCATTTGCTCCTATAGGAGCAAATGCTCTATTTATCACAATGGTTTAAAACTACAAAATTCTAAAAATTGTCCTTTTCTCTAGTTAATTCTCCTTTTCGGTAGATTTATTCAAGGTGGTTTTATCTAAAAAAAAATAGCCTATGAGGTAATGGTTTAAGCAGTCACCTATCTTACTGACTGACATTGGTGCTAATTTGAACGTCCGCTTTAGATAGGATTCATTGTAGCCCACTTTCCTTTTACCCTTATCCCACTATGAACACAATAACATCTTAACCGTTCGCATACTGAATTTTAAAATACATTTCTCCTTCTTTACCCATGCCCTGTTGTATAATTACATATATCTTCACTGTGTACACGTATTTCGCTGTGCAATCACTGCTGTGGAGTGCACTGGTTGCACAATCAACTTTGAAAAGAATCACATCTTAACCGTTCTCTTGCTGAATTTTAAAATACATTCCTCCTTCTTTACCCATGTCCTGTTGTATAATTACACATATCGTCACTGTGTACAAGTATTTCGCTGTGCAATCACTGTTGTGGAGTGCACTGGTTGCACAATCAACTTGTAAATAGTGCAGACCCTGATGAGACAGCTCCTGCAGGAGCTGTCTCATCTGGGTCTTCACTATTTACAGGTAAGTATATTGACGTGAATAGCAAGCGAAGGGTTAAATTTGAATCTGGTGCAATACTGCCTACTTCCGATTCGGACAAACATTTGAGAAACTATTGACCGAGTGTCAAACAGCTTGGATCCTAAAGAGACGCCAAGTAACATGGGAGTCTCCTCTGGATCCAAGCTGCTTTCAAAAGCGAGTAAGCTTGCACAAAACTAGACATTGGTTACAAATATAACCAGAATGCCATTTTAATCTTTTACCGGACATAAACAAATAATCACGCTTTTGCAAACAAAGAAGGCTTAGATCCTTTAGCAGCCGTCTGATCAATGTCTCCTCTATTTGCTGATAGAATTATATAGATCAGATTATACAGTTTATGTCATGATAAAAATATCCTGTAAATGACTTTTCACGCATTTGCAGAGTAGACCCATATCAGAAGGCTCCTATAGGAGTCGCCTGATCAGAGTCTGCTCTTTTTGCTTATGGTATAATGTAATTTCTGCCTGGGCCAAATGCCCTGCGCCATTATAAAAAGCAGCTTATAAATAGTCATGATGTCATTATTTCTTACAAGACTATAACAGGTAAAGGGTTAATACGCCATTTTAAAACTTCAGTTAATAGATACTCATGATGTCATTATTTCTAATAAATATTCATGAGGGAAAGGGTTAAACAATACAGGACATTATTCAAGAACTAAAAGCTTTTTTGAATCACCTGTCTAAATTTGCGGTTGTATCTTAAGTATATTTTTATCAAAATAAAAAGAAACGAGACTATTGTTTTCGAGAATTTTTTTTATTTAAATGAGAAAAAATACTTTAACCTTCTGAGTAACGTCCGGATTTTCAACATTTTGCATACTTCTTGTTTAAAAGTATAATATATGTTGTCTTTTTCTGCATACATACACTCCAAGTATTAGATACTGTTAATACAGGCATCGAGTTAATAGGCGATTCATCTAGATCTACACTGTTTGCAAAATTGATCACAAAATCGCCAATCGCATTTCAAAGGTTAACCCTTTCCTTCATATAAACGTGTTTTCACGCATTTGCAAACAGAGTAGACCCAGATCAGACGGCTCCTATAGGAGCCGTCTGATCAGGGTCTGCTCTGTTTGCTTATGGATTTTGATATATCTGTTTCATTACTTTCTAAAATGGCTACGCTGTTCCACCTTAAACATTTCATTAGAACTATTTTGTCCATGACTATTAATAAGTAGGTACTGACATTTAAAAAGTAGGTACTGAAATTTGGAAAATATAAAACAGGGAAATGGTTAATGTATAGTTGACACTTGCTATATCACTTGTTATATACTTGACTCTTCACGTATATATGCTATATTCTTGACACCATGGATATTATTTAGATGCATTTTAAAATGGTATAATTCTATATATGAAAACAGGAACTTTTTATTTTACCGTGGTAGAAACTATAGAATCAGATCTATGTTATGGCACAAGCAAACAGAGCAGATCCTGATCAGAGGGCTCCTATATGAGCCGTCTGATCTGGTTTTACTCTGTTTGCAAAGACGTTGATAGGCGTTTATACGGGAAAATGGTGTTCTGTGGTCTTAACCCTTTGAATGATGAATATTCATAATGGAATGACCCATGATAATTAAATTGCGAAGTCCATTCAGTATGACAGGCTAAACCTGAATGACAAAGAGTGCAAACCCTGATTAAAGGTCTCTTCTAGGACCTCTCTAATCTGGCACGACACTATTTGCAAATGCCAGAACATTTGTTTCCGCATACAAAGAGTTGATGTTGAATTAAAACATTTCCTTAATAAATCTATATTGACACTTCTATCAGATAAATACCAGAAATGCTTGAAAAAACTAATCTGAATGACAAAACAAATTTGTTATCTCTGCACTTTCAGGTACCTCCTACTAATATTGAATTGGACACACGCTAGTATCTGTTAATGTTTCATTGCTTTTTATCTTAATGTTGTTGTTTTTCTTTCCAAGCGATTGATGGTATGCAAATAAACAGTTCAGTATAATGCTATGCACAGTAAGCGTCAATTAGAAAAGAGCAGAAAAAAGCACGCTCTCTTTGTACCACAATACAGTAGAATCTGTCTTAACACATTTCCTCCTAGTGACGCATTTTGGCACCTCTGTAAACGTCGCATTTTAAAATCATTGTGATATATAGAGCATTTGCTCCATAGGAGCAAATGCTTTATGTATCACAATGGTTTTAAAACTGCAGAATTCTAAAATTCTCCTTTTGTATAGTTAATGCAACTTTTCGGTAGATAAATTCAAAACTTTTGTGGCTAAAAATAGTCTATAGGAGAGAGTTTATTTAGCACATGAGTCTTCAAACGCAGGCGTTTGCTTATTGCAGGGCAAGAGTAATGCAGAACGTTCCCATAAGAGTTTTCTGTATTACTTTTGACCTGCATTAAGCTACCATCTGTCTGTGGAATGTTCTAATGTTATGAATTCATCATCTTTACTCCACGAATATTCATTGTAAGAGAATAATATATGTATGAATATTTATTAACTCACTTTTTATAATGACATACAGAGCACACCCTGATTAAATGCTTTCATCCGTCGGACGTCAGATCTGGGTCTGCTCTGCAAGGGTATGAAAATGCGTATCTGTGGAGAGTAAAGTGACTCAGTTGTATTATCAATCAGACTTGTTTGGCTGTATACTTCTATGCTTTGTTTAGATATTCTTCAGATTTGAGATAGTTGTTTACATTCAGAAATGTTTTATTCAGTTTGCCACATAGAACTAACATGACATATAACTGAAAATACATGTACATCATGTATTATTGTTTTTGCCTCTCAGTAGCTTATAAATCAAAAAAATTTATCAGGGGTCTAAATAAGATGCGTAAATTAAAACATTTTCAAGAATACCATCTTTATTTATCCACCATACATTATGTTTAGACTACTCTTTAGAATGTCTCGAAGAGACGATTCTAAAACGTGGTCAAAATATAGGATTTGGTGGAGAAATGGCGATTTTAGTATTTGAGTACACACCTTTATCTGTTGCTCTGATTTTAAGACAGCATATAATACTTTAATAAACATTACAAATCATATTTTACACTTTATTCTACGAATGACTGGGATAAATCAGTAGTGTCTCAAAATGTACCGCTGTTATATCCATATTCTTGTATTTGAACAGAGCAACAGATAAAGGTGCGTACTCAAATACTACAATCGTCCTTTCTTCTCCTAACCCTATGCTGTGAGTAGTGACAACGTAGGGTTAGGTGGAGAAATTAAGTAATTATTCTTGAAAATGTTTAAATTTACTCATCTTATCAGGGCTTCTGAATGAAACCGTAAATAAATCTAATTAAATATATTTGAAACTTCTCCGCCAAACCCAACCGTGATGCAACTGCAAGGCGATTCTAATAAATAAGCGCAAGGTACGGCTTGGCTGAGAAATAAGAGATTATTTATAGAAACATGTGCAAGAGGTCTGAAGTATTTTCGAAGTATAATTATCTGCTTTGCTTTTTGTTTGATAAATATAATGTCATCTCACATTTGTAAGTATATATTAACTTCTTTTTATCAAAGTCGCTGGCTTGAATATAACACTTGCAAAGGCTTGTGCGAATTTAGTCACTTCGTTTATTACCAAATCCAAATACAGTGCTCCCTCTCTACAACGACACCCTTTGGGATACGAATATTGTATGTGTTGTTCAGAGGGAGTTGTTATAGGGAGGGAAAATCAAACATAATTAGCTTGTTTGCAGATCCCCAGATAAGGTGTATTTCGAGAACTAAAACCGTTATGCCTCATCAAACCCTATGTTGTGACCACTCTTTAGAATCGTCACAAAGTGACAATTCTAAAGAGTGGTCACAACATAGGGTTTGATGGAGGCATAAAGAAAATACGATGGAAAAAGGTTGTTTCTGGAGCCTTGTTGTTTCGGAAACAGTGACATGCGTTGTTGTAAGGAGGGAATCGCTATTGAGAGGGCCGTTGTAGGGAGGGAGCATATTTCGTTCATATTCTATCCTACAGCATAGTAAAATCCCTCTAAACATGAATTTTAGTAAAGAAAAATGAAGATACTATGAGGCAGGTGGCCTCTTAATACAGAGTGAAATTCATGCAGAAAGCTCCTTTGGCAGAAAGATGCCACCTGTCTTAACCCATTCCCTCATAGGCTATTTTTAGACCCAACCTCTTTGAATAAATCTACCGAAAAGGAGCATTTACTAGAAAAAGGGTAAATATTAGAATTGTGTAAACCATTGTGGTAAATAGAGCATTTGCTCCCATATGGGAGCAAATGCTCTATTTATTACAGTGGTTTCAACGGGTGATTTTTACAGAGGCGTAAAAAGGCGTATTTATGGAAGAAAGGGTTAAAGAGGTTTTACTATTTAAGATGTGGTGCAGGCATTTATTCAGATATTCTCATTTACTGAAAAATTCGACCCACATTCTCCAGAAATAAACATTCTTGTTATTTGTAGGATATTGTTTGATCGAATAGTTATGCGTGGAATTGAATCTGAGCGCGTTTGAATGTGGGCAACGGGCTAGGTAGTGTTTGCAGTTAATGTGCAATCAGATCAAAAGGCTTTATCGCGAATCCACTGATCAGGGTTTGCAGAGTTAGTCATTCAAATTCCTCTCGCAAATTTGATGTTATCATAATGAATGGAATATACAATTCGATAACATTCAATAATGTCTGCCTTGAAATTTCAGCATCCAAAAAGTTAATGATGTTATACCATTTTGACATATGCGTGTAAGCTCGTCTGAAGTATTTACCTCTGTACATCAAATCATATTATTTGTAATCTCTTTTCCTGACACGTGAGTGACGGATGATCCATTTCGCTGCAGGATTCCACCAGCTACGTAAGACAATCTGTGATATCAGACATGGGGCTCGTAACGATGATATGTTTACAGTGCATGTAGTTGAAAACGGTGTAAAATAAGCTACAACTGTTTTGACAACTGAAAATATTTTAAATCAATATTGAAAGTACAGAAGATCATAGAGGTAACTCCTTCTTCTGTCTTTAACCGTTTACTCCACGAATACTGATGCACGAAAATTAATGGCACCCTCAGCATTAACTACAGTAAACCCCCGCTAATGCGATAACTTAAAAGAGGTATAATTCTACTTTAAGCTACCGGTAAGTGCAAAGCTTGCAAGAGTGCTTAGTACAGAAGAACCTGTCTTCAATAAAAGTTATGGGTTTGTAAGGCAGGTGGTAGCTTAACGCATGGCAAAAGAAATGCAGAAAGCTCCTTTATGATCTTTCTGCATTACTTTTGTCCTGCATTAAGCAACCACCTGCTTATAAGGACACCCATGTTCATTCATTAAGTGGTCCCATTAGAGGGGTTTTACTGTAATTATTTCTTCATAATCACATGTGTATATAGGATTTTTTGGTATTTGTAGATACCATATAATCCGATTTATTATATTTTCATGCGCCAACAGAGCAGACCCTGGTCAGACGGCTCCTATAGGAGCGAATGCGTGAAAACGCGTTTATATGACGGAAAGGATAAGTGGAATTTTATAATGACGTGTGAATACAGAAAATGTTGAGCTTGGCAGAAACTGTAGAATCAAATCTATATTACACCATGAGCAAAAAGAGCAGACCCTGGCCAGACAACTGTCTATTTGAGCTGCGTCTACTCTGTTTGCAAATTACGTTAAAAGCCACAAGAATGAAGTAAAGGGTTAAAGGGAGCGCTTGAAATGAATCAGTTTCAAATTGTGTAAGTTACTCTTATTGGTAATACAGTAAAACCCCTCTAATGCGACCATCCAAAAGGGACATAATTCACAGTGGCAAAGGCAGGTGGTAGCTTAATGCAGGACGAAAGTTATGCAGAAAGCTCCTATAGGAGCTTTCTGCATACCTTTCGTCCTGCATTAAGCAACCACCTGCTTATGAAGGCATCCATGTTTGTTCATTATGTGGTCGCATTAGAGGGGTTTTACTGTAGTATTTCTCTTTCTATTTTCATCTTTTTTACTTATGAATTGGTGATTGCATTTGGATCCCGATTAGACGAATAAATGACTGACGTACTAGTCACCACTTTAATCGTTTATCTGGTTGAGACGTCTTTTTGACATATAGGAGCAAATGCTCTATTTATATTTATCACAATGGTTTCAAACTACAAAATTCTAAAAGTTTCCTTTTCTCTATAGTTAATGCTCCATTTCGGTAAATTTATTCAAAGAGGGTGTATCTAAAAATAGACTATGAGGTAATGGGTTATAGACAATTATCATTTAACATGCTGTTAACAAATTTATGTCAACATGTACCAAAAGTTTGAAACACGATGGGACGTCGGGTATTTGGCTAGATCTGCGTCTGATCTTGATCCAAAATGATAACAACGGTAGTCACCTACCCGTTCATAACGCATTAGCTGCTAAGCACATTACAACGAGTCTAATGAAGATACGAGTCTATTTAACATAAATCGAGTCTAGTGAAGATACAACGAGTCTAGTGAAGATACGAGTCTAGTGAAGATACAACGAGTCTAATGAAGATACGAGTCTATTTAACATAAATCGAGTCTAGTGAAGATACAACGAGTCTAGTGAAGATACGAGTCTAGTGAAGATACAACGAGTCTAATGAAGATACGAGTCTATTTAACATAAATCGAGTCTAGTGAAGATACAACGAGTCTAGTGAAGATACGAGTCTAGTTAACACACAATGAGTCTAGTTAAAATGAAGAGTCAGAGAGTACATGTATATTAAACATACAACGGGTCTAGTGAATATACGAGTCTAGTGAAAATAAAACGAGTCTAATGAACATACATCGAGTCCAGTGAACAAACAACGAGTCTAGTGAAAATACAACGAGTCTAGTGAAGATACGAATATCTATTGAACATAAAACGAGTCTAGGGAAGATACAACGAGTCTAGTGAAGACACGAGTCTATTGACAATACAACGAGTCTAGTTAAAATACAACGAGTCTAGTAAGAAGACAACGAGTGTATTAAACAAACAACGAGTATAGTGAAAATACAACGAGTCTAGTGAAAAATTGAAAATACGGGTCTAGTGAACATAACACGAGTCTAGTGAACATGTATCGAGTCTAGTAAACATACAACAATTCTAGTGAAGAGACAACGGGTATGTTGAACATACAGTGAGTCTAGTTAAGATACAGCGAGTCTGTTGAAGATACAATGAGTCTTGTGAAAATACGAATCTAGTGAATATACAAAAAGTCTAGTGAAGACGCAACAAGTATGTTGACCATACAATTCGGAAAGTACTATATTTTTATGTTTAACCTTTTACTCCATATATATGCCTTTCTACTCCTTTGCAAACAGAGTAGACCCAGATCAGACGGCTCCTGTAGGAGCCGTCTGATCAGGGACTGCTCTGTTTGCTTATGATATTCTACAGTATCTGCCATGATAAAAAATCCTATGTTTATTATGTAGTTATTCAATTTCAGTTAATTGATATTCATATATCAATTATTTCTTAATATATATATTCATGGAGTAAAGGGTAAAAATTGGAGAACAACTTTGCAAATGCTTATACATATGAAAAGCTGTAGTTACAATAGTTTTGCACTAAACTCTCTTACAAGTTTTGCACTTACCAGTACCTTAACTCTTTCGGCGCCACAGTCGCCTATTGGGACCTTGAAAAACAGTGCAGTCCCAGGTCAGATGCCGCCTTAAAAAGGCGGCATCTGACCTTGGACTGCACTGTTTTCTGTATTATTTTAGCCCATGCATACAAGTTTTTAAAAACAAAATGCTTTACTAATATATCTTTATTACTTAGTTTAGAATTATATTAAATATAAAATTATTATTGCAGACGATACTTTTTAATTTGGCGCCAAAATAGTTAAATATTAAAATTATATACAGTAGAACCTGTCCTAAGCGGCCATTCATTTATTGAACATAGGAGTCTCAAAAATAGGTGGTTGTTTAATGCATGACAAAAGTAATGCAGAAAGGAGCTTTCTGTATTACTTTTGCCCTGGGTTGAGCTACAGACCCATAACTAGACCTCTTTAAATGTCCGCTTAAGACAGGTTCTGCTGTACTAAGCCCCCTTGCAAGCAAACTCTTTTGGCGGCAAATTTAAAAGTGTCGTCTGCAATAATAATTTCATATTAAATATAATTCTAAATTAAATAATAAAGGTATATTTGTAAAACATTTTTTTAAAACCCGTACGCTTGGTCTAAAATAATACAGAAAACAGTGAAGTCTCAGATCAGATACCGCCTTGAAAAGGTGGCATATGGGACTGCACTGTTTTCAATGGTGCCAACAGGTTACATTGGTGCCGGAAGAGTTAAAGGTAGCTTTGCACTTACCGGTCGCTTAAAGGTATCTTTGCACTAACCGGTAGCTTAAAGGGTAAAATGGCATATGTCTGTGCACCCTTGATAAAGGGTTGTAAAGTTTCAAATAGCTTTCAGAGCATTACGTAAAAAGCATGGGAATCAATTTGACGACGACAATATCTAAATGAGGCGTAAAGGTGATCCGTTTTACAACACTCCTAAAACAAAATTACCCTAAGAAATCGGAAAGACAAACTTAAGCAAATAATGCAGACCGGTTTTCAGACTTAGGCCAATAGTACAGAATAGTGCAGAATTGTGCGGCTCCTGAAGAAGCCCATTTGAACAGGGTCTACACAATTTACCACGATTTCAATCTTTTAACGTAAAGTTATCCAATGGTGCAATAAAGAGATATTTAGCTTAGGTGTTATATTACTTTGGGTAAGTATGGCCAAGTATTCTCACGGAAAAACACAGACAAATAGTGCAGACCCAGATCAAAAAGCTCCTTAAAAAGCTGGTTGAGCATGGTCTACGCTATTTGTTACAACAGTAAAAACCCTCAAAAGCGAACACTTTAAGAATAAACATAGATGTCTTTAAAAGCAGGTTGTTGCTTAATGCATGACGAAAGTAATGCAGAAAGTTCCTGCAGGAGCTTTCTGCATAACTTTTTTTCTGCATTAAGCTACCACCTGCCTTATGCCTCTATTCGATGGTGACATAAGAGGCATACACTAGAAGTTACTGTGTTTTAGTCTATTTCGAAGTTATCAAAATGGTGTGCAAATTAATTGTTCAGGTTTACAAACCCACCGTGAGGGAAGAGTGGGTGTCCGAATACCTAGGGTAATCAAGGTAATTTCGTGTGTAATAAAGTGGAAATGTTGGATGACGCGATAAAGAAAAAAAATGATTTTAACACAGATACGCCCCGTGTTAAACATAGAATCTTTGTAACAGTAAAACGGTCTTTCTGTTTATTGTGCAGATCGTCAATCTTTACCCTGCCATTCACACCATATTCGGATTTACAAACAGTTTGGATCCTGATGAGACGCCGAGGATCAACCCTGTTTGATAGTCGGCCAATGGTTTCTCCAAAGCTTGAGCGAGTTGGAAGTAGTCAAAACTAGAGGTTTTTGTCACAAAAACGGATGTCTCCCCTCTAATAAAAACAATATGTAAAGGGAAATCACTAAAAATGTTATGGTCTTGATGAATGATACTTCCCCTCATTATGCGTTTCCCACACGACATTTTTCAAGAAGAAAATGATAACAGCTAATAACTCCAAAAATACCAGATTTATGGCCCTTGTGCATAACACTTACTTTCATCATGCTCATTCAAAAAATTAAATGTCATTCCAATAGCATCAGTCGAACAGGAGTTATTGATCGGTCAAAAAATGTAACAAAGGGCAATAACTCCAAAAGTATTGAAGCCAGAATTATGGCCCTTGTTCATGACACTTTCTCTCATCATGCTTTTTCCATGTATGAAGTTTCAATACGATGGCAAGAGCCATGTATGAGTTATCGTCCGGACAAGAAAGAATTAAACAAATGTACAAGGGGCAATAACTCTAAATTTATTGAAGCTCGAGTAAAGGATCTTATGCATGACACTTTCTCTTATCATGATCGTTCCATGTAAGAAGTTTCACTCCAATGGCATGTGTCACATAGGAGTAATCATCCGGACACAAAATTGTGGTTTTTTTACAAAGGGCAATAACTCCAATATTAGTGAAGCCAGAGTTATGGACCTTGTGCATGACACTTCCTCTTGTTATGATATTTCCATATATGAAGGTTCAATCCAATGGCATAAGCCATATAGAAGTTATTGTCTGGACAAAAAAATGTGAATTTTTTCACAAAGGGCAATAACTCCTATATTAGTGAAGCCAGAGTTATGTACCTTCTTCATGAGACTTCCTCTCATTATGATCTTTCCATATATGAAGTTTCAATCAACTGGCATCAGGAATATTGAAGTTATTGTCCGGACAAAAAATTATGATATTTTTTACAAAGGGCAATAACTCCAATATTAGTGAAGCCAGAGTTATGTACCTTCTTCATGAGACTTCCTCTCACTATGATCTTTCCATATATGAAGTTTCAATCAACTGGCATCGGGCATATTGAAGTTATTGTCCGGACAAAAAATTATGATATTTTTTACAAAGGGCAATAACTCTAATATTAGTGAAGCCAGAGTTATGGACCTTGTGCATGACACTTCCTCTCATTATGTTCTTTCAATATATGAAGTCTCAATCGACTGGCATCAGGCATTTTGAAGTTATCGTCCGGACAAAAAGTGTGACGGACAGACAGACAGACAGACAGACAACTCTCACGAAAACAATATGTCTCCCCCATATAAATATGGGAGGAGACATAATTACATAATGTCTGAATTTTAGAAAACATTTCTTTTCACAGCAGGGCAATAGTTAAACTGCCCATCGCTTCAACAACTAACCCATTTTCGCCCAGTGGATTCTTCCATTATTATATATGGATTAGTCAATTTTTTATCTAAGGGACCCCTGGTATAACTTTTTTAAAAAAAATGTTTAATATTGAAATTACTATCAGCAAACAACGTAGACTCTGATCAGACGCCGCATGATGCGGCGTCTGATCAGAGTCTACACTGTTTGCATATGTCCCATATATGGGATCGTGGGAGTACATGGGTTAAATACAACACTGTTATCATCTGTGTCTGATTTCAGCAAGAATGGTGTGAAGAAAACTTTAGTAAATCCTCTGGATCTCTATAACAACCACGTGGTCCATTCCTTCTTAGACTATTTTCAGAAACAACCTCTTTGAATAAATCTACTGAAAAGGAGCATTACTAAAAAGGGGGATTTTGTTAGAATTGTAAACCTTTTTAGCAAATGTGATAAATAGAGCAGTTGCTTTTTACAGAGGTGACAAAGGCATCAGTATGAGGGAATGAGCTTAAGCGTCTACTTTAAGTAACCCTTTCCCTGTTTAATATTCTTGAAGAAATAATTAAATCATAAATATTTATAACTTGAATTTTTTTTATAATGTAAGGTTTTCAAGGAATGTTTTTGCTTTTCCGCTTTAGATGGCTGGCTCCTACAGGGGCGTTTATATGTATGAAAGGGTTAAGGTCAAGAGTCTCTCAAATGTTTTAACGAATAAAAAGCCAGTAAAACTTGTATCAGGACAAAGGTTATCACTTTACTCTATATTTACGCATATCCACACCTTTACAAATAGAGTAGACCCAGATCAGTTTGCTTATGGAACAAAATAGACTTGATTCCATAGTTTCTACTTTGGCAAACTATTTATGTGTTACATGTATATATACTTTTTTTTAAAATACAGTGCTCCCTCAGTACAACGACCCTCTCAATAACGATTCCCTCCTTACAACAACGCCTATCACTGTTTCCGAAACAACAAGGCTCCAGAAACAACGTTTGCTCATCGTATTTTCTTTATACCTCAATCAACCCCTGTGTTGTGACCACTTTTTTAGAATCGTCACAAAGTGACGATTCTAAACAGTGGTCACAACATAGGGTTTGATTGAGGTATAACGGTTTTAGTTCTCGAAATATACCTTATCTGGGGATCTGCAGACAAGATAATTATGTTCGATTTTCCCTCCATATAACAACTCCCTCTGAACAAGACATACAATATTCGTATCCCAAAGGGTGTCGTTGTAGGGAGGGAGCACTGTAACCTAATTAATATTCATGACGTCAATATTTTTTTAAAAATATATTCATGGAGTAAATGTTTAAACAGACATCATTTGTTTTCAGAAAGGGTCATTCCCTATTGACCACCGCTGATAATTTGTAAAACAGTCACATTGTTAATTACAACAACATAAAACAGTTACAAATTGTATCTGTTTCTTATCAAATGAATAGATATTCTAGTTATGTTAATCTTTCACTTTTTCTGTTTTATTGGCAGTTAAGTAGCGAAACGGGACTAACGATAACTGTTGAATGCGTGTGGTTGTTTCCTATAGCGCTTTAAAGATTGATCAGGATCCGAACTGTTCTAGAACGCACTTAGCCCTTTCCTTCATATAAATGCATTGTCATGCCTTTACAAACACAGTAGGCCCAGATCAGACTGCTCCTGTACAGGAGCCGTCTGATCAGGATCTGCTCTGCTTGCTTATGCAATTATAATAGTATGACTAGTTTCTATCCAATCCAAAGGACACCTGTGAACATATGCCATGTAATTTATGAAGTTAAGCTAATAAATATTCATTATGTTTTTATTTCTTACATATATATTTATCACTTACGCGTTTTCATGCATTTGCAAACAGAGTAGACCCAGATCAGACGGCTCCTATAGGAGCCGTCTGATCAGGGTCTGCTCTGTTATTGGAATTTCTTTACTTTCTAACATGGTTACAATGTTTCACCTTCCATATTTCATTATAACTATTTTGTCTCTAGATATTCTGTAGGTATTTAAATTTAGAATAAACATAGAACAGGGAAAGGGTAAACTAGAGGATGGTCAAAATTACGTTACAGCAAAACCTCTCTATGTACAATGACCACTCAAAACTTTTAACTGTGAATATTTACCCTTTCCCTCATATTAACGTGTTTCACGCAATTTCAAACAGGGTAGACCCAGATCAGACGGCTCCGATAGGAGCCGTCTGATCAGGGTCTGCTCTGTTTGCTTATGGAAATATAATAAACCAAACTCTACAGTTTTCATAAATAATAAAACAATACTGTCTACATGAATATGTAGCTCAAGTTTTATAATTTTTTTCAAGGAATGTATTTGCTTTAACAAAAACTGTAGAATCATATCTGTATAATGTCAAAAGCAAACAGATTTGACCCTGATCAGGCGGCTACTATAGGAGCCGTCTGATCTGGATCTACTCTGTTTGCAAATGCGCGAAAAAGCGTTTATATGAAAGAAAGGGTTAATATCTATAAGCATTGATAAACATACCATTTACTTTAGTTCTAAAAGCAATGCTTTCTACCATTTGTTTCCAAAATTTACGATGATACGAGAGCGAGTCATTAAAGTATAAGTAACCAGCCTACCTAAATTCTGGTCGAAATCGATCTCATCTTTTTCTATGTAGTTGCCCCCTAGAATTATACATTTCGTCCAACGGTGTTCCTGTGCCATAAGTCCAGAACTGAAGAAACCAGGACCATTTGCATTGACCCAATCCTCTACTGCCGCCACAGCCTCTTCATCCGACCGGGAATGACGTCCAAGGATGTCTTTTTATTCAAATTTGGGAATAGGAAATAGTCGATAGGAGCTAAGTCCGGCGGTAATTATTTCATACCCATTTCACTCTACAGCATCCATTGCAACCTTGCAAGTGTGGACCCGTGCATTGTCTTGCTTGAGAAGAATCCCTTTAGAACAGAACAGAACAGAACAGAAAGTTTGCCTCGTCGTTTTTCCCTGGTTGCGATTCTCAGTTGGTATAGTAGGTTTGCATACATGTAATACATGCCAAAATACTGTGGCCTTCACCTTGCCAGCCGAAAGTTGCGTCTTCAACTTCTTGGATCTCGGGGATCCAGGTCCTACGCATTGGCGACTTTGGGCCTTGTTTTCTGGTTCATAATGATGGACCTAGGTATCATCTACAGTTATAAAGCGCACAAGAAAATCACTTCATTCGACCTGAACCTATCAACAACACGCTGCTTACTGATGCTCTGGTTGCCATTTGCTCCTCGCAAAGGGATTTGGGACCCAACGGGCTGTTAGCTATACCCAAACGATCATGTAAGATGGTAGAAACACTACGTCTGAATACGTCTGTCCGAGTACACAAGACCCTGCTCTTTCTGGCACATTTAGCCATCGGTGGCATTTAGTGGGCGTCCGGACCTGATTTCGTCTTCTAAAAACGTTCTACCACTTTGAATTCCGTAACCCAGGATTTAACTTTAGCATATGATGGTGTAGAAGACCCATAAACGTCAAATAGCTCACTAAGAATTCCATTGCCCGTTTTCCCTTTCAAAGACAAGTACAGCACGGTTCTCCAGTTTTGACGAAGAACAAGTCGTGGTGTCGCTAGCCATGTTTGACAGACGGTTTCTTTTCAATGATTCAATGGATGCGCTAATACGGATTAAAATTTGCCCCTAGGCCTAAAACATGTATTACAACATGGCATGAAAATCGTGGCCGTGTTGGCCAGCTAGTAGTAGGCTAGGCTGGTTACTTATTGATTCGCCATAGCAGTGCCAAACAGTTTGGATTCTATATAATGATACGTCTAGTTACACAGAAATAAATTCTACAAGTTTTGATATCAGAGGTCTTCGAACCTCAAATATTAGTTCTCATAAAATGTGTGGGTCCATTTTGAGATGCAGTTAAACATATTTCTAAATAAAACATTTAAGGAATTGAATTTGTGTAAGAATAAAATAATAACAAAATAATAAAGTTTCAATCATCTTACAAGTGCACTATATGTGATAAAATGTTTGAATGTATTCTATTTTGAGATATATTTTATATCTAGATATCACTTAACCCTTTCCTTTATATAAATGTGTCTTCACATATTTGCAGAGTAGACCAAGATCATACGGCTCCTATAGGAGCTGTCTGATCAGGGTCTGCTCTGTTGGCTAATGGGATTTGAAATGTTTTTTCCTTTACTTTCTATGAAGGCTACAATTTTTCCAATTTTCATATTTCATTATAACCATTTTGTCCATGAATATTCAGTAGGCACAGTAAAACCTGTCTTAAGCGACTTTGAATTGATAGAGCGCAGAAATCTTAAAAAGCAGGTGGTTGCTTAACCCATTCCCTCATATTGACGACTTTTGACGACTCTGTAGAAGTCACTTTACGAAACCATTGTGATAAATAGAGCATTTGGCCCTATAGGACCAAATGCTCTATTTATCACAATGGTTTCAAACTACAAAATTCTAAACTTTACCTTTCCCCTAGTTAATGCTCGTTTTTTGGTAAGTTTATTCAAAGAGATTGTATCTAAAATAGCCTATGGAGGAAAGGGTTAAGCAATCTTTATTCATTAAAACAAAGGCTAAATCTATTTTATTTTATGACAGGTGATAGCTTAATGTAGGTCGGAAGTAATACCGATAGCTCCTACATGAGCCATCTGTGTCACTTTCGTCAGGAATTAAGCAACCACCTACCTTTAAAAACTCCTATGTTCAATCAACAATTGATCTATGGTCGATATAGATTGATAAAAATTTCTATCAGTTATTTTAAGCACTGCAGTGGTTGGATGTTGCGATATATATTTTGACTTTACTGAAAGGATAAAAAAACGTGACATTGATTGAAAACGACTTGTCCCCCGCCCATTGCCAAAAATGAAAAACATAGTTTGGCTTTTGTTGGTGATGCCGTAGAACCTGTCCTTAGCGACCATTCACTTATTGAAAATAATTATGAGTATTAACAAGATGTGTTTGTAAGACACTATGACCAACGCCCAATTTGACCTTTGACCCTGAAGGATGACAATGACCTTGGCATGTCACACCTTAACATGTGCAGCTTCTTGAGATATATATATATATATATATGCATGCCAAATATCCAGTCTCTATCTCTACTGGTTCAAAAGTTATGACCAATGTTAAAGTCGGTGAGTTGACCTATATTTGACCTCTGACCTTGAAGGATGACCTTGACATGTTACCCCTCAAAATGTGCGGCTTTATAAAATACATATGCATGCCAGTTATCTAGTCTCTACTGGCTCAAAAGTTAAAGTTGGTGACAGACAACGAGACAAAAAAGCAGGTGGTAGCTTAATGCATGGAAAAAGTAATGCAGAAAGCTCCTATAGGAGCTTTCTGTATTATTTTTGACATGCATTAAACTACCACCTGCCTTAAATACCCATAATTAGACCTCTTTTTGATGGTCGCTTAAGGCAGGTTCTACTGTATTTGCACGAGAGACGACACATGATAGTTTACAAATGGCATTCTTGCCACACCATTCGGTCTACGTTGTGTCAGGACTGCATTTGCATGTAGGCATTTATCATTAAAGCGAAGTGTCATGCAAGACACACACTAGGAAGGGAAAAAACAAAAATAAAATGCAAGTAATTGAAATGAACAATTTATCACTTTTGCATTTCAGTGCACTTGCCTTTAGCTTGCACTTTTCTGTTTTATTATGTTGTGGTTTTTTTTATACTTTTAAAGTGAACAGTAGAACCCATCTAAAGCGGCTAGTTGATGAATGATAATTGGTGTCTTTACAAGCAGGTGACTGCTTATTGCAGGAACCATCTGATACAGGTCTGCTATGTTTGTTAATGGTATAATATAGGTCTGGTTCTACAGTTTCTGCCTGAACCAAAACGGCATGTGATCATATGCCATTTTAATAAATAATTAATATTAATGATGTTCTTATTTCTTACATAAATGTTCAACAGTGAAAGGATTGAATTATGTTTTCGGTTTAACTGTACCAACGTATACCTCCTACCGAGACCATACATTGCTCTTAACCGTTTACACAACCGTAAACATATTTTTTTATAACTTTAAATTTGATCAAGCTCTTGAGAAACTATTTCTTGAGTGTCAAAAAGCTAGGATCCTAATGAGACGCCGAGTTACTCGGCGTCTCATCTGGATTCAAATTGTTTGCAACCGCGAGTCAAGTCACCGATAGCTTAATAAGGGTTAACGTGATGATGAAATACTGGTAAAATTAATGATGGGATATTTAGTAGCGGACTATCAAACAACAGCAATCTCCAATTCCCACGTCATCTTATACATAGAAGCATAAATTATCATTAACAAACTGTGAAATTACATATCTTTTATGAGAGAATATGACCAACGTCAAATTTTCTATGGACAAAATTACAAACTGTGTTTAGATATAAGAGAATAATATAACAATGTATCATATTGCCCGGCATAAAGCACTACGAGTGAAATACCAATCCTAATAACCATGCTGAAACAAACAAGTCTGCTATAATTCTGATCCATTACAATCTTTACTTAAATCCTATACGTTCATTTTTTTCCGAAACTATTTACTTAGTGTCAAACAGCTTGGATCCTGATGAGACGCCGAGTTACTCGGCGTCTCATCTGGATCCAAGCTTTTTGCATATGTCACCTAGACCGCGCTTAGCATGAAAAATATTGAATCATTACAACCATGGTTGTTTTATTATCCTTTTTTGTGAAGGGCTATGTGGTCAGGACATTATGTTAATTAAAGGTGTTTACCTTTATCCTGTTGAATATTCATGCAAGAAATAATGACATCATGAATATTAGTAACATATTTTCTATAATGGCATATTAACACAGGAATGTGTGTTTGGCATTGGCTGAACGGTGGAACAAGATTTATATTAGTTCATTAGCAAATAGGAACCATAATATATAAAGTAGAAAATATTCATTGTCCAACTCCTGCAACACTGTTTATTGGATTTGTTTCAAACTTTCACAGAACATCATTGATTGCAGATGAACAGAACGGAAACATTCCACCTGTTCATCCTTTTTGCATTGTTATGGCACCTGTCTGTTTCCGTTGCACAGCGGAAGCGAATTCTTTAAAGTGTTTGCATTCAATGCGGATTCTAAATTAGAAGCCGATTCAGGCATTCAATTTTTTCTACTATTTGAATACAAGGTACAGATAGTCTGCCATTTGAAAACTGTGTGTACATCGATCCAGATAATTATGAGGGTTCCTTGATGAGCTTTCAGATCACATTCTGAACTGTTCGTCATTTTTAATCTTCTAGTAAATTTAAAATTGAGTGCACCATGCTATTAAAGAATGACGAACCAGTCAACTCATTTCCTCCTAGACTATTTTAGACCCAACCTCTTTGAATTAATCTACCGAAAAGGAGTATTAACTATAGAAAAGGCGAATTTTATAATTGTGTATTCTTGCAACCCTTGTGATAAATAGAGCATTTGCCCCGCAGGAGCAAATGCTCTATTTATCACAATGGTTTCAATTATAGAGGCACAAATAGGCGTCAGTAGGAGAGAACCAACACCATTACAACGGCTATAATCTTATAAGGGCTAATTATGGATCTGTAAAGGCATGTGGTAGCTGAATACGATTCAAGTAATGTAGAAAGCTCCTATAGGAGTTGTTCTGAAATACTTTGGTCCTGAATCAAACAATCACCTGCTTTTTTAAGACTCCTATTTGCAATCAAGAATGGCCGCTTAGGACAGGTTTTACTGAATTTTCACAGAATTATGACCCATTAAAACATTGTTTTTCCAACATATCATGCACTTTCTTTCACTCATGACTTGCATTTCATTTAATTGTTGTTTTGTAAATATGTAACCCTTTCACCGCCGATGTGGCATAAATGCATCACGACAAATAGTGCAGTCCAAGATCAGACGCCGCCTTTTCAAGGTGGCGTCTGATTCAGGGACTTCACTTTTTGTCTCAAACTCTATTTCTATATATATGTGCTTTATTCCTTTGAAATTTGTATTAATTTATCTCATTTCCTTATTTTACCAAATGATTTAACAAAAGTGGTTTGCAGACGACAATTAGAAAGTTGGCACCGAAAGGGTTAAATAATGCCAAATTTTTTTATGACATTCTACTCGCTTGTTAGTTTTTGTTGTATATCCATATGTCACAATTAACCCTTAGGAGTATGTATTCAAGAATTCATGACTTCATCAATATTCATTATCTGATATCACATACTAGTATATGGCAAATGAGACAATGACCTATTGGCCATGCTGTATCAGAGCTTTATCAGTTCATAATCAGCCAGTGCAGACCTTGGTCAGACAGAAGTTTCTGTTGGGGTAAAATGCTGTTCATGGATTAGCAATTATTGTTAAACATCATATCTGACCATAGTTCTTGCTCATATAAATCTTATTTGAACATTGTGTGTATGCTCAATTTCTTCCCCGAGCATGTCTGGATATTTACCCTGCCACCGGGCCAAACTTTCCGTTCCATTTCTCCTGAAACTAACAATTCATCCAGCAGATGTTGTATTAAATAATTTATGGCACGTATAAATCTGCAATGCTTCATGTGATATTTTGCTAATGGAGTCCATGCATGTCATCTGCCCAAGTGTGGTTTTTTGTATGAAAAACAGTGCAATCATTTGAAGAGTGGCGCATATAATTATCGTCCTGTCCATTTGTCAGATCCAAGGTTTATTACTATCATTCTAGAAGTGTTTCCATAAAGTCGTGATAAGCTTAAACAAAACATTCTCATAACCCTTCTATTGCTGAATTTCAAATATATTTCTCCTTCTTTATCCATGCCCCTGTTCATCGCCTTACAAAATAGAAAAATTATATAGCTTTTCAAGCCTTTACTCAAAGATTATTCATGAATGAAATACTGATTTTCTGAATATTAACCCTTCTCTTGCTGGATTTTGAAATACATTTGTCCTTCTTTACCCATGCCCTGTTGTATAATTACATATATCTTCACTGTATACACGTATTTCGCTGTGCAATCACTGCTATGGAGTGCACTGGTTGTACAATCAACTTAACACACAACACTTCCGTGCCGGTGTAACGAAGTAAAGTGACCCCCAACAGAATAGTGACCACGGTCACTATTCTTCTTAAAAAAACCGACTCCCTCTAAAATTAGTTACACCCTCCGCGTTATCTATATAATATTGACCCCGTCCCAACTAAAACTAAGAACTTAAAAACAATTGCAAATACTTGAATACCTAATAATAGTTGTGGCCGCATTTTTTGTTGTTGTTGACGCTGCAGCAGGGGAATCCAAATATGAAAAAGTAGTAAAGTCAAGCAGGAACAAACACACACAAAACGCAACCACAATCAAAAAATTGACAGAAAGCAAGCAACACACACGCGCACACACACACACACACACACACACACACACACACAAACACACGAGACGAAAACATCAAACACGAACGAAAGCAAAAGCACAAAGACACACAACAAACAAAAAAGCAAGGGTGGCAAAAAGAGTACCGCATGAAATGGGTCAAAGTACTATGACCAGGGGTCAGCATTTTTTTGAAAAACTGACCGGTTGTCGACATTCTTAAGACAAAGTGATCCCATTTCTATACAATACCGGGGGTAAATAAACATCGCGCGCATTGATCATGGTATAAATATAAAATGATATCACTATATCTGTATAAATTATGACCGAGGTTAAATAGTTTTCGATTCACGTGAATCCTTTTCTTTCAAATATACTTTAGGTAGATTGCTGGCGCTGTTCAAAATATCACAAACGTGGGTCAAAACATTATGACCGGAGTCACTATTTTTTAAAACTTACTGACCAGGGGTCAATATTCTTCAGACCCCACTTCCTTTCTACAAAATACTTGGGTTCAATTAACATTGTGCGCGTTGGTTATGTTATAATAAACAGGGCTCAAAATGCTATGACCAGGGGTCACTACATCTGTAAGAATTATGACCAAGGTTAAATAGTGTTCGGTTAAAGTTAAACCCTTTCTTTAAATTATACTGGAGGTAGATAAAGTATGTGAGAGTTGTTCAACATATGAACGTGGGTCAAAGCACTATGACTGGGGGTCAATATTTTTCTTTAAAATACTACTGACCAGGGTCGATATTCTTCAGAAAAAAATGCCCCCTTCCTTTCTACAAAATGAATGCTACTCATACGCCCCGTGCTTCTGTTACTTCTGTTTGTTCTGCTTCTACTACAACCAAAGCCATCACTACTTCTACCACATATCCATACTCTTCTTCAACTACTATTTACTATTATATTACAACAGCGGTACTAGAAGTACAGAGGCGTATACATGTACGTTATTTTCCTAAATTAACGCGTTTATACTAAAACAATTACAGTAGAACCCCTCTAATGCGACCATTTAATGAATAAACATGGGTGTCTTTATAAGCAGGTAGTTGCTTAATGCGGGACAAAAGTAATACAGAAAGCTCCTCTGGGAGCTTTCTGCATTACATTATTCTGTATTAAGCTACCGCCTGCATCTAGCACCCAGAATCATGCCTCTTTTAGGTGGTCACATTAGCGGGGTTTTACTGTATTTCCATTTCATTGTTTTGGAAGTCAGACCAGACGCCGAGTAACTCGTTCTCAGGCCATGCTCTACATCGAAATAGATCCACATCTGTTCCAATATACTACCATGTTTTAATTTTATTTCAATGCGTTTGTGTTTAGTTTCGTTCATACTGGAAATAATAAAGCATTGCCAATTGCACTGGAGGTCAACTACGTATGATTATCAAATGTTTTGCTACGAGATAGATAGGTTTGTTTTTCCACGAAGGCAACTTTGTTTTCCTAGGAAAACATTTCCTAATATATACACTGGCTTCGTAGCAAAACGATTGGTCTAAAATACCCGTATAACTTTTCGTAGCAAAACTTTTGATGATAATACGTAGTTGGCCCCAGTGAATTGTATATGTAGTAGTAAGTAGCAGCAGTAGTTGTAGTTGCGATAGACGAAGTAATTGCAGTAGTATTAGTAGTAGAATCAAAGTACTGATAGTACTGAAGGGATCTGTGTTTTTGGAAAGAAAACGTGTGTTATTCAGTAGAACCTCTCTAAACCGGACGAATATAAACATTATGACTGGGCATTAAAGACTGCTGTATGCTGACCAACTATACAAAAAGCTCCGGCAGAAGTTTCCGTATCGCTGTCAGCCTGCATCAAGCAGCCACCTGTTTTGAATCCTCGAAAATAATGTTTATTTTCTGTTCGGTCTAGAGAGATTCTACTGTATTTGGGTGTTTGTTTGCGAGTTATTTTTTATGTTCCCAGATGCTGAAATCTTATCTGGTGGTAGCTGGCATTTTGCATGTTTTATGTAAATATTTCAAACCCAATTTCCAAATTTGAAGTATAATTTAGTAAAGGTATAAGTTGAACAGTGTCAAGAAATCTTGATCTTCTGAAAACATTATATATAAATATATTTATATAAATGTATACAAAAATAAGTTTAAAATTAATTAAATATTGGAACCTCGCAAACAATTCATGTAGATAATCAAGAATGGTTGTATAGTTTTACAATCTATAATGGCAATCACCTGAAATTGTTAACAGATTTTGAAATGGGAGAAAAAAAGAGTAAATGTATTTATGATGAAAATTTTATTGTAGACAATGTCAAGAAAAAGTATAAAACAGCAAATAAACATATGTTGCAAGTAAAGCATCTGTTTGAAAGTAATTAAACCAGAGCACAAGCGGGTGCCAACGCTTATCTGTTCCATAACCCTGTAAAGACAAACTGAATGAACTTCAAAATAAACTCAGCTTCAAATTTTGTTGCTTAAAACATTTGTATTAAGTTTCATTTATATCATTTTAATATTTTTCCCAGAAAACCACAGACAAACTAAAAGTTGACCGACTAACAAAGCAATGAACACACGAAGTTCAAGGACCATAACTTTTGAATAAAATGACATCAAAATCCCCGTAATATATGTGAAAATTCATATTAAGGTTTAACCATGTAAAAAAATTGAAGTAAATATCATTTCAAATGAAAAAGTTATGGCCATCCTCATATTTGCATAGATTTGCATTATTTTTTTAAGTGCAAGGGCCATAACTCCGAAACATCAAATCAAATGATCTTCAGAATCAACTTAGCTTCAGGTCTTGATGCATTAAACATGTTTATGAAGTTTCATTAATATCTGTCAAACAGTTTTGCCAGAAAACAGTGGACAAATTATTTGCATATATTTGCATTTTTTTAAGTAAAAGGGCAATAACTCCGAAACAACATATCAAATAAACCTCAAAATCGACTCAGCATCAGATCATGATATATTAAACATTTTTGTGAAGTTTCATCAATATCTCTCAAACAGTTTCCCAGAAAACAGCCGACAAACTATTTGCATTATCTTTTAAGGACAAGGGCCATAACTCTGAAACGAAAATTCAAATGATCCTCAGAATCAATTCAGTTTCAGATCCTGATGCATTAAATATTTGTGTGAAGTTTCATTAATATCTCTCAAATAGTTTTCCCAGAAAACGGCGGACAAACTATTTGCATATTTTTTAAGGACAAGGGCCATCACTCCGAAACGACAAATAAAATGAACCTCAGAATCAACTCAGCTTCAGATCTTGATGCATTTAACATTTGTGTGAAGTTTAATTAATATATGTCAAATAGTTTTCCCAGAAAACAGTGGACAAACTATTTGCATTATTTTTTAAGTAAAAGGGCCATAACTCCGAAACAACAAATCAAATGAACCTCAGAATCAACTCAGCTTCAGATCTTGATGCATTAAACATTTGTGTGAAGTTTCATTAATATCTCTCAAATAGTTTTCCCAGAAAACAGCGGACAAACTATTTGCATATTTTTTAAAGACAGGGGCCATAACTCTAGAATGAAAAATAAAATGAACCTCAGAATCAACTCAGCTACAGATCTTGATGCATTTAACATTTGTGTGAAGTTTCATTAATATCTGTCAAATAGTTTTCCCAGAAAACAGCGGACAAACAAAATGTTGACGGACGAACGAACGAACGGACGGACGGACAGGGCCACGACAATATACGACCACCTTTATTAGGTGGGCGTATAAAAAAGCTTTGTTTATTAAAACAAGCCAATTTTTGACAAAAATAACAAAAGGCAATAACTCCAAAGACACTGAAGACAGAGTTATGGACATTGTGCACTGCACTTGTGGTCAATGTGTGGTCTATCTGTATGTGAAGTTTGAAGTCAATAGCTTTTATACTTTGAAAGTTATGATCCGGACAAGCCAGATTTTAAAAAAAAAAATAACAAAGGGCAATAACTCCAAAAATACTGAAGACAGAGCTACTAACCGTGTGCACTGTACTTTTGGTGAATGTGATCTATCTCAATATGAAGTTTGAAGTCAATAGCTTTTATATGTTTGAAGCTATGAGTCGGACAAACCAGATTTTCACTAGAATAACAAAGGGCAATAACTCCTGAAATAATGAAGACAGAGTTATGGACCTTGTGCAAAGCATTTGTGGTCAATGTGTTCTATCTGTACATGACGTTTGAAGTCAATAGCTTTTACACTTTGAAAGTTATGATCCGGACAAGCTAAATTTTGAGAAAAATAAACAAGGGCAATAACTCCAGAAGTACTGAAGACAGAGTTACGAACATTGTGCAATGCATTTGCAGTCCATGTGATCTATCTGTATATGAAGTTTGAAGTCAATAGCTTTTATACTTTGGAAGTTATGATCTGGACGAATGGACGGACTGACAGACGGGCGGATAGATGAACAGACGGATGGACATGGTTACTCCAGTAAACCCCCCAAAACTTTGTTTGTGGGGATATAAAATACAATGTTCATTATTTTGTAGATTTTAAACCATTAAGATAAATAGAGCATTTGCTCCTTTGGAGCAAATGCTCTATTTATCACAATGGTTTAAAAAAGTGACTTTAACATACTTGTATGCGATGGCAATCTGTCCTAGGAGAATCGGCAATTGTCCTGAATCGCAATTAAATATATTATTTCATGAGCGAACAGAGTAGATCCTGATCTGGACCTACTCTGTTAACAGTTTGCAAAGCCTTAGCCTTATGGAGGAAAGGGTTTACCAAATGCCTTTTCACTTTTGCGAACAGAGTAGATCCTGATCAGACGGCTCCTATAGTTGTTGTCTGATCAGGGTCTGCTCTTCTTTACTTGACCTGACTGTCAGACATGATATAGATATGATTCTATAGTTCTTTTCAGAGTAAAAAATTCCTTAGAAGGTTTATATTAACATTCAGCTTATATAAATATTCATGATACATAAATATTTCTTAAATGAATAATGAACAGGGAAAGGGTTTAGATATAATATACATGTAGATCTATACGGTTATAGTTTCTGCCATGGCAAAATATTCCAGTGTCCATGTGCTTTTACAAAAATTAACCTAATTAATATTCATAATCATGATGATGTCATACTTTCTTACATATAAATTAATATTAATATTCATGGAATAAAGTCTTTATTGACATAAAGTATTGAACATTGTCAGATAAATTATGTCTCTAAACCCATTGCTACATGAAATAATGACAATATGAACATTGATTGTAATATTATTCTTGATATAACGTTTAACAGGAATTTTGGTAATGGCAGAAACTTTAATCTATACATTATTCTATTAGCAAAAAGAGCAGACCCAATCAAACGGCTCCTAGTCTCCCACATCTGTCTGCTATGGGTATACTCTTTTTGCAAAGATATTCAGCTCTTATATATATATATATATATATATATATATATCACCATCTGGGTGTTGTCAGTCTAGTTCCTTATATACCACTCATACTGTGTTAACCCCTTACTCCATAAATGCGCCTTTCTACACCTTTGCAAATAGGGTAGACCCACATCAGACAGTTCTTATACAGAGCTCCAAATAAGATGCCTTTACATTTTCAAGAATAGCTCCTTTATTTATCCACCAATTAAACCTTATATTCTGTGACCACTCTTCAGTAATTTTCTAGACGAGACGATTGTAAAGAGTGGTCACAGTGTAGGGTTTGGTGGTGAAATGACGATTTTAGTATTTGGGAACACACCCTTATCTGTACCTCTGCCTATATGAGTCATCTGATCAGGGCATGTTCTATTTGCTTCTGACATAACATACATTTAGCTCTACAGTTTCTGCTGTGGCCAAAAACCCCTGTTTTAAAAATGCTGTTGCAAAATTTTAAAACTCAACCCATTTATATTCATGTCATATGATAATTTCTTACCATGAATATTCATGGAGTAAAGGCTAAACTGCTATGATCAAGTTTTGATCACTGTGACCATGGCATGACAACTCTGCATGGTTTTACAAACTGAGCATCATCTACAGGGTCGACAAACAAATACTGATTGCTTGTATCCCAAGTAGTTCATTAGGTTCATTCTGAGACATATTGGTTGCTCATTTTACAAAACGTTGGGATAGCTTCTGATAGTCCTTTCTGCTTTTTAATATGTCCAAGTTGTTGACAAACATCATGCTTCAGAGTCCTGCCCATCTCTCTCAGCATGCCAACATATTCTATTTAATTATCCGTTTAGAATTACCATCATACTGTCTTTGACTAAATTGTTTTGCAATAAACTGGTACATGTGAAAAAGTTGTGACTCGACTGGGACTTGAATCCAGGGCCTGTGGCTTACCATGCTAACACTCTACTGACTGCGCTATCAAGTCACACAGTCTAAAGCTTTTCAATGTTCCGACAATCTTTAACCAACTACTGTTCCATATGGAGATCAGCAAACACTGGCTGCTAGTATCTAAAGTAGTTCAGTAGATTTTAACAATTCGTATATCACAAAGTCAGCACCAGCTGATCAAGCTTTTCATACTTAGATCAGTATTGGGAAATCTTGTTTGGATGTTGATAAAAATGTTTCATTGATTTGGTCTTGCTTTGTGGCGACAATTACTGTGTTTCGACATTGAAAGCTCTTTGTCAATAAAGCAATATTATTCTCCATTTCTGTGGCATTTAAAGCATAGTGGGCTTTGTTAGAAAACTGGCGTGTCAGGTCCCTTGTTGTTTGGAATCTTGTCGAAATTACTGTCCCCTGCAAATAAAATTAATGTTTATGATTAAAATGTATTTCTGGAAATATTTCTTAATCCCCTACACCATAAATATTCATATAACAAATAAATAGGGGTTATTACGCAGGTGACTAGGGCCGCAACAAACAAATAGCGGTTATTACGCAGGTGACTAAAGCTGCAGCGTGATATATTGGCCCGCCACCTTGCAATTGGCCCGAGGGCTTAGCCCGAGTTACTATATCAAGGTAAGGGACTATATCACTCTGCGGCCCTATAGTCACCTGTGTAATAACCTGTTTATTACATTTATGGGTCAAATTGGATCTCCATGTACTAGGTGCAATAGATTCTCAAAGGATTGAAAGAATCAGCACTATCAAGTCACACAGTCATTAGATGACGTCATTATGACGGGTTCATATTATTCAAAACTTGGCGTTGGAAAGAGCGGACAGAGTGCTCTTTTTATTCACCGGTACGTGCACATGTATTGGGCATGTAAATTTGAATCGAATCGGGTGAGGATTGTCTTTGTAAAAGCCATGGTTTGGGGACTATTCGGTATACTGTGTACGAGAACTTTGATAACATTTGCATCATCGGAGCAAAATTAGACCTTCATCGCATATCAGGGTTCTGTTGATATAGATTTAGAATGATTACCTTGGCAGCGGGCACAATATCTGTTATTGGTCCGTTGCTAGGTCTGTATTGGTCTGCTCAGACCACACAACTCTATTTTTTTAAATGATATTGGATCATTTATAACGTAAAAATGTTACTATTTATAATAACAAATGTAATAATTACATTTATAGTTGATATTAACTGAATATTTATAATGACACTACAGACAATTCTGTTTTAAACATGCTAGAAACTGTATTATCATCTTAATTATTTCATAACTTAAGCAAACATAGCAGACCCTGATCTGAGAGCTCTTATATTGATATAGATACTATCTGATATGGATATATATGCTCTTTGCAAAGGCATTAACCCGTTTCCTTATATAATGTGTCTTCACGCATATGCAAACAGAGTAGACCCAGATCAGATGGCTCCTATAGGAGCCGTCTGATCAGGGTCTGCTGTGTTTGCTAATGGAATTTTGTAGACCTTTTCCTTTACTTTCCAAAATGGCTACAATGTTCAACCTTCCATATTTCATATAACTATTTTGTTCATGAATATTCAGTATAGGTATTTAAATTTGAAATAAACATAGAACAGGGAAAGGGTTAAGAGGCCTGTTGATTGAGTAAATGACTATAAAACATTTTATATTTAAAATTGTACACATCATTCACCTTTTTTTTCACAAGCCTAAACGCATATATAAATGATACTAAAGCACCTTGCTGGTCAGAATGTCTAACTTTCTCAGTGTGTATTACCAGGATAACAACAATATAGGAAGGCCTTGTACAAATTTTCTTCAGATTTCACTATATGTCCATAAATTAACCCTTTCTCTGTTTAAATATTCATTTAAGGGTTAATGACATCATTGGTATCATATTATTGGATAATTTTTTTAAATTGCATATTATTAACAAAGGATATTTTGGTACAGACAGAACCATAGAATTTGATCTATATAACACAATATTATTATAAGCAAACTGAGCAGACCCTGATCAGACAACTACCATGAGAAATTAGTGCAAAACCATTATAACAATGTCTACGAGTAGATCCACGAAAATTACCATTGTACAGTATAAAACCTCTTTAAATTGACCACCAATTTGGCAAAGCATGTCTAATTATGCCTAAAAGTCAGGTGGTAATTACTTGCAGGTATGATAAGTTTAATTCTTTATGCCTTTGCAAACAGAGTAGACCCAGATCAGATTGCCCCTGCAGAAGATACTGTTCATATTTTTGTTTGCCTTGTGATGATAATACATATTATTTCTAAGGTCTAAAACCCCCAAGAAGAATGCCGGCCCTTATAAGTTGAAAAAGTACTGAGACGAGTTTTATTTGTTATTATAACAAATAAAACTGTCATCCCTGTAAGTTTTCAAAACTGGTGCGAAAAATTTACGGGTATAGATTTAATCCAATTCTGTGTTCCGTAATAACAATTTATAATGATGATCTGTATCCACCTTATAAGTTCATTTTATTGCTTGATTGACAGGGAAAATGTAAATTTGATAACAAAAA